>JAGWCC010000656.1:0-249988 GCA_022651775.1 Drusus annulatus | reverse complement strand
CAGCAACTGATCGGTATTTAAAGTAAAAGTGTACAAAAACTGTGTACTACTAGTTATAAATAAGAATATAATAATAAGGAAAAAAATATAAGTTATTTAAACCGAAATTTTTATTTCTACAGTAAAACAAAAAAAATCTCTCAGCATGGATGTCTGCTTTACAGTAAGCAAATAATATAAATTTCAAGAGAGAGAAAGTAAAAATAGTAACAGTAACGATTAATACCCATAATTAGTGCGAAACTTTCACTTAATTTTTTTAGTCATACAGACCTATTGGTTCAATCAGAACAATATATTACTAGGTAATGTTATTAATTCACTGTTACCTGATTAAAGATTCTGATTACACTTTTATTTAATATCATTGGACAGAAAAAAGTTTAAATATGGCAGCATACTATGTGGATGTGTTTTTTTTTTCACCAGGGCGATACTTAAGAGTATCTACTACTCAAACGTGCCGCAAATATGCTATATTTTATTTTATATCAATTAAATGTGTTATGACGTGATAAAATTCATTTGCACACGCCAGGTTTCGAACCCGCAACCTCTCTGGATTCGTAGTCGAGCGTCTTACCACTCGACCGTGCAGGCCGTCAAGATAGTGAAGGAATTTTGTTTGTATGAAATCAAACTGTTCTCACGACTATGAGATTAACGCATTAATATTTGATGCGATGACACACCATAATATATGTCCATCGTTCCTCTAATTACCGCTTTTGACGCGTGTAGAAACTGTACACTCTTATCCCAATAAAAAGGGACGCGATTCGCTAAGCGGACGACTGCCAACCTTCCTACAGTCTCCGTTTCATTTATACACCTCGCCGCGCTAAACTTTTAAGAAGAAGCCGGCAGCTATCTTATATTCAATGTCACGGCGCGAGAATCCCGTACACTAGACGTAGTATACACAGCAGGAACGATTACGAATCGAAATTGTTGATAAAAATAATTCGACGCAAAAGAACACAATTAATTTTAATAGCACCACGAAAGAGAGATAAGCGCCTTCGTACAGATTAACACACAATACGTCAAATTTTACATTCAATTATTTTTAATCACCTAACGTCGATTACGTTTTATTCAAACGTAATAAATAATCCTACAATATGTTACGTACGTCTTTGCTCCACGTGAATAAAGCGTGAAAAGGGTTCTAGAAGAGCCAACAGACCTCCGCACTAGCGACCAAATCCGCGTAGAAGTGTTTTATGAAATGTGAGATTCAATCAAAGACCTAGCTATAAATTGAAACATAAATATATTTTTGAATGCAAGGCGTGATGAATAGAATCAAGGAAGGGGCGCTTAGATGTTTTGGGCATGTACAGCGAATGAACGAGGATAGGAGTGTTAAAAGAATATATGACGCGAAAGTGAATGGAAGAATAAGTCGAGGGCGCCCGAGGAAGACATGGCACGTTCGAGTGAATCAAATACTTTGAGTCGGGCCATGTGAAGGGTCAGAATAACATTAGAGTATGTATAAATGTGAATGAAGCAAGGAGTGTGTGCTAAGACAGAGTTGTATGGCGGTCCGTCCGCTCTGCCCACCCCTGCGGAGAAACTGCCTAATGGTTAGTTAGTTAAATATATTTTTCTATCTATTTCAATGTGTAAATTTCTAATTTATCTTCACTATTTACCTTATGGTAATCATAGCAATTGACGGTCTCCGTGGTCGAGCAGTTAAGATCCTAGACAACGAATGAAAGGGCCATGGGTTCAAATCCCACTGTGCGCAGATAAATTTAATTAAATCAATTTGTTTTATTTCACAATTAATTCATTACAAATAATTTATAGAATATTTGCCGCACAATTCAGAGTGGTAGATACTTTCAGTATCGCCCTGGTGAAATAACACCATTCAGAATAGAAACGTTCCTTGGAATGGCTTTAACCGTGTTTGGTGACCAGATCTGAATAGTCAGGTACTTCCCTATTTCCTTCCCCTCCCCACTACTAACATACCCCGGTTGGGTATGCAATAGTCCCACTGGCTTGCGGTGTTCACGTAAAAAATATTTGGGTATCAATGTTCATTATAAGATAAGGTATTAAGCGAATGTAAATCATACATTAAAGTACGGAAATCGATTGAAAAACGTGTTAATTTTGGTGTAGCACAGCTGCACTTTAAACCATCTTATATTACAATTAAATGCGCAATTAAACTACGGTCACATGGGAGACATTGAAGGTATGCAAAAACATATTTGCGTCTGTTGAAAGAATGGGTATTTAGTCAGCTGCGCTGGCAAACAATAGAGCATGAGAGAATTCAAGTTCACGATATTATTCGTGTACATATTGCTGATAATACGATGAAATCTGTACTGAACTACAGAGATTTGACACTAATAGTTTATAAATGGGTGGTTTTTCATGTATTTAATTGAATAATTACCAAGAAAGTGGGTTTTTATTGGCTAGACGTTCCAATAAACTTGACCTGTCAGTTAACACGTATTTTAAAAAGTTGTGAATTTCAATCGTTCTAAGACGGAAAAACACGATTTATATATTGCAGAAAACAACTATAGATGTTTATATTTGATGTAATGGTTATAAATAGGAATACAGCACAGTAACCTGGATAATTATTGAATTTTAACAGCCACAGATGTGAACATATTGAAAATTTTGTATGACATCAGTACTGCACAAATGAACGAATTTTAAAGTAAAACTTATATTATAACACACCGTGGTTCTTTTAGTTGTGGTTTTGATGATTAATTAGTTTAAATAATGCGTATTATACTTACTTTTCTATAAAATAGAGCAGAGCCCTCGAGCCGTCAACCGTACGCAAAAAATGACACGTATAAAGTAAACACGCTTAGAAATCGTAAACTCAAAATGTACCACGCAGGCGCTACCATACACGCGTCATGTTTCTGTCAGGTTTGCCAACGACAGAAACATGCAAACAAGCGCTCACATTACGGCATGAACTAGAACTACATAAAAACCCATTGATATTTTTTTTTCATCGCATGATCTTGCTAGTTATAAATTAAGCCACTATGTATTGCTGTTAATAAATGTAAACTTTTAAACGTACGGGAATTGAACTTAGCTTCATGTCGTGTCATCATCAGTTGTTCATAATGCCGCATCCACATGTTATCAAATTCAAGTTGTTTCTGGGAAAGTAGGTGCATTATTATTTATGAATTAACTGCCGTTTACACCGGTGACCACATTATTGGATAAAATTTTACAATTTCTTAGATTCGATCGAAGATCTAAGCTAAAAATCTAAAATACAACTTTCCTAACCTAACATGAATACATTTTTCTAAATATTTATATACTTGCTAAATACGTTTATAGCTTAGATCTTCGATTGAATCATGTTATTCTTAACACTTGGCTGAGTTAGAATGTGGTGAGTTAATTATTCATTTAATGTGTTAATCTGGGAAGTTATTGCTTGAAACAGGCGCAACATTTTTACGTTATTACTCTTGCGTAAAATAGGCGCGATCGTAAAATAACGGATTTATAGAATAATATATTTTTTAAATCCTTATTTGTTTTAATTAAATGCTTACCATACCTTTGAGGGGTCGAAAATACATCAAAAAGAAGCAAACTGTTCATTTATAAAACTAAAATAAGATCAATTGTTACTTACGGTTAGACAAGGTGCCAAGCATAAAATTAATTTCAACTCTTATTAATTCTACAATATTAGACACAATGCAACTAGTAGTTTACCTTCACATTTTTATTCTTTGTTCCTACTCGGCAGTATCTTTTATTTTTTATGCATTTTTCAAAACCTTATAACTGTTAACCTTTATATTTCTTTATATTTTATTGACTTATTTTGTGTACACACTTCTCACTAACTAATTTAATTGCTCGTCTTTATTATATACTTATCGGTCAATGGCACATGTTGTACCGCTTATTTATATATATATATTTATAATTTATTTTCAGTGAATACCGCACAAGAGTCTGCTGGGCCGATGTCTATGACATCCCTAATTGGGATTTGTTGTGAGGCCGAATGTAGGGGAGAAGGGATTGGGGTGAGGGGGGTAGGGGAAGAGGAAGGGAAGGGGGGAAGGAGGTGGAAGGAGAATGAAGGAAGGGGAAGGGAAGGGGAATGGGAAGGGAATGGGAATGAGAATGGGAAGGGAAAGGAGAGTGGAAGGGGGAATGGGAAGGGGAATGGGAAGCGAATGGGGAAGGGGAAGGGAAGGAAGGAAGAAGGGGGAGTGGAAGGGACAGAAGGGGAAGGGCAAGGAAGGGAAGGGGGAAGGAAGGGGAAGGGGAAGGGGAAGGGAAGGGGAAGGGGAAGGGGAAGGGGAAGGGAAGGGGAAGGGGGAAGGGAAGGGGGAAGGGGAAGGGGAAGGGGAAGGGGGGAAGGGGAAGGGAAGGGGAAGGGGAAGGGGGGGGAAGGGGAAGGGGGAAGGGGAAGGGGAAGGGGGAAGGGGAAGGTTGAGAAGTACCAGGCTAATCAGATCTGGTCACCAAACACGGCTAAAGCCATTTCAAGCAATGTTTCGATTCTGAATGGTGGCATTTCACCAGGACGATACTTAGAGTATCCACATACTTCTCGTAAGCACATTTTATTGCGCTTATAAATGTAAAATTAAATAAAATTATTAAAACGTTCTTTCAAGGCTGTAATTTAAGCAGCTAATAAAATATTCAAGTCGTAAAAGTAAAATAAAACGAAGGTAAGTACCTTATTACCGTTCGTTGAATTCTCACGTTTGCAATGTTTTTTTACATTTTTAGATGCAAGTTAAATTCGGTCATAAAAAAGTAAGTGAATCTGGGTCAAAAATTTCAGTGCAGTGCCAAAAATTGTTTCCAACAGAAAAACATCGCGCAATGTTTTTCGCAAAATACGAAAATAATAAATACGGTTAATTTAAGTACTTCAGGTCTCTAACTAAAGGAGAACAGCTTTATTCAGGGTAAATACAAAATATTTAGATTATTTTCATTGTGAATATTTAATATACATATAAAATATAAATTTACTTTTAAATATAATGTAAATGAATCAAAGCGTAAAGTAACCCATATTAATTGAATACAATTTATTTACCTGTTCCCAGATTTGAACACGCGACCTCTCGATTTGTTAATATGGTTTTATTCACCTAATATTTCTAAAATGTATGTATTTATTGATTGCTAGTTTCAACTTAGGATGAAAGTAGACTGGATGCTGTATAAGTGAGATCTCTAAGGCGTATGTGCGGTAAAACTACTTATGCCCGTGTTAAAAATGTGGATATCCAGAAAGAATGCAAGGCTGATGTAAGCGTAATGAATAGAATCAAGAAAGGGACGTTTAGATGGTTTGGTCATGTAGAGCGAATAAACGAAAAAAGGAGTGTGTAAATTATATATGATGCGAAAGTGAATGGAAGAAGAAGTTGCGGATGCCCGAGAAAGACAACGTGGCACGATCAAGCGAACCAAACACCTGAGTCGGGCCATACGAAGAGTCAGAATAACAGAAGAGTATGTATGAGACAATGTACGAATGTGAATGAAACAAGAAGTGTGTGCCAAGACAGAGTTGTATGGTGGTCCGTCCTCTGCCTACCCCTGCGGGGAAACGGCGCGATGGTTTGTTAGTTTGTTTCAAAACTGCCCTCCTTACGTGTGAGCTCGGAGTAAGAATATCTATGGAGAGAGAGCTAATTTGTTTTACCCAACCTATACAAATTTGCGATAAATTACTTTCTCCTGGTTTTACATCGTATACCGTGAGAGAGAAAGAGACAAGAAAATTTTGGCAAAATTCCACACCGCTTCAAAGTATTGTAACCATGTTCTTTAACTCGTGCGTCTCTCAGGACTCCGCCCACACGCTTTGATGTGCAACTAAACTGAACATAACTCGACGGTTTTTTAGGAAATATGGTATATTTATTTTTATAAGAATACTGTGAAAAAGTGGTTATACGAATAAACAAAAACATTGTGTCGACATGTGCTATGAATGAATGTATAAATACCGTAACCCTAGTCTTAGCCACGCCTTGGTCTAACCGAGTCAGTAAAACCTAGTAAAAACTGACTGCAGATCGATCTACAGCGTTACCTCTTGTATGTTATTGCTCTAAGCGTGTAAGTGTAGAGCTGTCCATCATTCAAGAGAAGAATATCTATAAATGGCCAAAAAAATCAAAAAGACAGCTCCTTCACCCTAACATAAATACATTTTTGTATCGATTTTTATTTGTATTCTCTAATTTATTTTCGTTAAATACCTTACAATGGACATCTCACTAGTTACCTACTTCAGTCGGCTGAGAGAGCTGAGGTTTGGCATGGGAAAAGTTGCTTAAATAATAAAAAATAAGATACATACGACCGGTCGGTAGCTGAGTGGAAAAACGCGTCGGATTCCCACCCGGGCGTCGTGCGTTCAATTCCTCTGCTGGCTAAGTCCTCCATCAATACACAAGCAACATCTTCCGCTTCTTATGATGGCAGTAGGAGTTTTTTCAAATATTGTCAGGTTATTCGTAGCCCGGGAATGTTTTTCTTTCTTTTTAAAAAAAGGTACTATACGACAATATATTATAATGTTAAACAGCTTAATTTAGTCGAGCTTTTTTAATGCAATAAATTTTATATTAAATTGATACCCCAAAAGAAGTCGTGTGTGGTGCTTCAAATATTTATTGATATAAATTATAATCAAATGCCTTTATTAACGATTTGTCTCGCTAGTATCGTAGAGCAAATATCTTAAATAATGCTTTATAGCGAAGCATTTAGGCAGGGCCGTACTTCGATCGGCGCCATTTGGAATTTTTAGAAATTCGAAAGGGCCTCGTTATATTTTCTTTTAATTAAGTACAGCACAAAGAGTCCTAACCGTATAGAGCCAGTGAGACTATGGCATCTCCAATCCGGGTATGTTGTGTGGGGAGGGGAAGGAGATGGGGAAGAGAAAAGTTGGGAAGTACCTGGATATTCAAATCTGGTCACCAAAGACGGCTAAAGATATTTCAAGCAACGTTTCAATTCTGAATGGTGGTCTTTCACCAAGACGATACTTGGAGTATCTACCACTCTGGAACGTCGTGGAACGTGGATACGTCGTACACCGTGAGAGAGAAAGAGATAACAAATAAAATACACCGCTTCTATGTACTGTCACGATGGTCTTGGGCTCCTGGGTCACCGCGGGACTCCGCCCACATTTTTTTTATTATGCCACTAAACTTGACACAACTAAACAGTTTTTTAAGTTTTATGATGCTATATTTTTAATGATAAAAATACTGTGAAAGGTGGCTATACGAATACACAAAAACATTATGTCGATATGTGATATGAATGGATGTATAAATACCGTAGCCTTAGTCTTAGCCAGGCCCAGGTGCGCCGAGTCATGTTAAAATCATCAAAAACAAGTCCAAAACTGACTTCACTGCCTTGGATAGATACTACTGAACCAACTCTATCGTACTAACCTTGGAGTAAGAATATGTATGGAGAGAGAGCTAAATATTTTTACCCAACCTATACAAATTTGCGATAAATCACTTTCTCCGGGTTTTTACGTCGTACGCCGCGAGAGAAATAGAGATAAGACAAGTTCTCACACAATATAGCTCCGCTTTTAGGTATGTAAGCATGTTTTCCGTCTCCCGCGTCTCCGGCGACTCCGCCCACTACGTTTTGTTATGCGACATAACAGGACATAACTCAACGGTTTTTTAGGTTATATCCTACATTTGAGAGAGAGAGACAATAAAAGTCTTCACATAATATTGCAGCACTTCTAAATATGTAAGAAGGTTCTCCGTCCGCGCTAACTTCTCATCATCGAGTCGTATAACTTACGTCAACGGATTTTGAGGTTTTTTCCCAAATTTGTGTTGATTAAAAAACTTGCAGTAGCCGTACAAAAAAATCAAACATGATGGTGATATGTCCTATGCGTGAATGTTCAAATAAGACCAAACAAAGATATAAAACATCACTTTTCAGTGGTATTTCAACATTTTAAAATACTTTTGACCGAACTCTAGAATTTTCACATTTTTAATGATATAAAGACATAAAATCTACAAAAAGCTTCCATCTTTATTAAGGCAAACTTTCTGTTATAGTGTTTGTTTGATATTTTGACTTCATAAATCATTTTAATGGTGTATTAATATTGTTTTGTATCAAAAATGGCCGAATTCCATGTGGGCGGTAACTAATAGGCTATCCAACTTCCTTCAATAAATCTTTCTTTTTCTATTAAGTCAGTATAAAGTCAACAATACTGACCACACTGTTTCGTAAAGGTACCTCTCCATGTATATTCTCACTCCAAGGTACTTACGCAGTATGAAGTCACATGGCAACACTGGAAGCTGGCAACTGGCAACACCGATAATACATTATATTATATTTATGTATCAAAAAAATTCAACATAAATTTCTTAGATACATAAACTATAAACTTAATCTACCTATTGAACAAAATTAACTATAACTACTTGATGAAAAAAATAAATTCATTAAAACTTTCAGATCGAAGAATTATTTTTGACTTGACTTTCATTTATAAAATTGTCAACGGTATTATAGACAGCCCTGATTTATTGAACCTTATTTCGTTTTACATACCAAAAAGAACTACTCGATCGAAAATTTGATTTAGCTGTATCAATAACATCAGGACTGAGTCTTTCAGATACTCGCTTGTACCTAGATTGCATACAGTTGGTAATACGTACGCAGAGGTGGCTGATGTATTTAACTACACAGAATGTAGATACAAGAAGGCTATAACATCATATTTATTTAATCTATAATCTTTTTTATGTATTCAAACACTATTTTCTACTACTTTACAACCATTCCTTATTTTGTTTGTGCATATAATTCTCATTTTTTCACTGTCAATTGTAAACCCTTTAATGTAAAAGCCTTCTTGGGCGTATACAATAAAATGAATAAATATTCTCACGGACAATTTAAAATCAATGTAAATTATCCGCCGGCCATTCGCGAAACGCTATTCAAATATATTATTATTAAGGAAACGATTGAATTATGTAATATTTTGAGACTATTCTGTCAGGGTCGGAGCTTTACGACCGGGGCGACATTGACAAAATTCCCGAATAACGCATTGCTAAAGTTATAATGGCGGTTATTGGTTTGAGACGATAAATTTCAATAAAACGGCCGATAAAACTTTACCACCTTTGCCACGTGTTGCGGCAGCGATGAATTTACGATGGAAATGGATGACATCCCCGAAAAGTGGTGCAAGTCAAAATTAGTTCATGTAAAGATATCAGCCATTTTTTTTTAGGAAAGGAAGGAGTGAATCCGGGTCTTGACTCATGTTGAGGGAGGGAGAAAACACAGAGGCCGGCAAATCGACAAGACAAGTTGTCACATAATATCGCACCACTTTTAGGTATGTAAGCATGTTTTCCGTCTCCCGCGTCTCCGGCGACTCCGCCCACTACGTCTTGTTACACGACATAACTCAACGATTTTTGAAGTTATATCCTATATTTTTATTGATAACAATTCTGTGAAAAAGTGGTTACACAAATAAACGAAACATTATGTCGACATGTGCTATGAATGGATGTAAAAAGGTGTGTCCATGAAAACCCTGGCCACGCCAGAGTCAGGAAAAAAATCAACAATCCTGACTACACTGTTCGCAAAGCTATCCTTCCTAGTATATTGTTGCTCTGAGGTTGTATCAAGTATCACAAGGGTCCTGAAAGTCGGTGTCCGTAGCTTTACATGTACTGTAAGGAGTGTGGGATCCTTGTTAATTGTTTCTTTGGAGTATAATGAAAACACTTTCTCATCAAACACGAGGGGGTTTTAGCACTTCTTTACGCAATTTGTTTAGATATACGAGTAATACACGACCTCTAGCGAAGCGTGACAGCTTAATACTAAATACGCAATACTAAGTACGGCAATTACCGCATCTTTTGCTTGCCGCTTTGAGAGCTCTACAACGTTTCTATAACGTGTAACGTCATTGGCTAAAGCCATTTTAAGCAACGCAACGTTTCGATTCTGAATGGTGGTGTTTTACCGGGGTGATACTGGGAGTATCTATCACTGTAGCGTAGTCAATAGGTGTTGGTTGATCAAAATATTTTGAATATTCGTTTTTGATTGCATCCGCAGTAGCGTTGAGACCGCTCTGAAAGAACTACTTCAAAAAACTACTTCTTTTGGCAGCAGTTCCTACTTCATTAATTGTTCATTGAATAAATACTTCAATTGAAGTTGGTAGTTCATTTATCGTTCATTCATTTTATTAACTTCATTCAATTCATTTCATTGAACAAACACTTCAATGGAAGTTAGATTAAAAAAAAAGAAGTTGAACTTCAAAGCCTATAAAGAACTATTTCATTACAAGTACTTACTAAATGAAGTACGACTTCAAACTACTTCGATCTAAAGGAATGTGATTTTTTGGGAGTTTTTTTGTTTTAAAATTTCTACCGACTAGTATTTTTTACTTTGACGAGGAACCGGTTCCAGTTCTTTTCAATTTGAAATCTCTACCGACTAGTAGGTTTTATTTTGGCGAGGAACCAGTTCAAGTTCCAGTTCTTCTCCAAATCCCTACTGATTAGTACGTGTTTTTTTCGGCGAGGAACCGGTTCCAAAAAAAACTGAACAAATAACCGGTTAAATTCAAATCTCTTTTTTGCGAGTTCGACTTAGTGTTCACTGCGAAGAGTTCATTTTAAAGAACTAACAATTCGTGAATCATTCACAAAACATTGAAGTTTTTCCGAACGCTGATCCGCAGTATTTTTCATAAAATGACATACGCCGGTATTCTCGTCAGGTTCAACACAAGTAACGATGCTGTGAGCAAGCCGGCTATAAGTGTTGGACGACCTTCGATGAGAACTTAAAGCTCTCCTTGCGCCCGAGAAGCTTCACATTTTCGTTCTGATGCAGGCCACCTGTTGGAAAAAAATGTCACAAATTATTTTCATACACGGTTTTTTGAAAGCTTTTTCATAAACTGTCGCTTGATTAATAAATCAATTTGGCTTATTATTTTATTGGGGGTGTAAAAGTCATCATCATAAATTCATCGTATTTACAATTATATAATTTACCACCGGAGTGACTAATGGTATAGCCAAACCGGTCTATTTTAACAATACCGCACAAGAGTCCCAACTGTCTGGAGCCAGTGAGACTATGGCATCCCCAATCGGGGTATGTTATTTATTTATTTAATTATATACGCACTCATGGGCTTTTACATAACATATGACATAAAACATAAAATAATAGTGACATAAAAAATAACAATGATTAGCACCGTAAAACATAATTAAGCCTGATTCACACCAACGTCCGGTTCCGCTCAGTGCCGATATTGTTCCGCAAGAAAACTTATTGATATGGTATGAATATCAATTAAGGAGTATGTGCCAAGACAAATTTGTGTGGCAGTATATCTTTCTGCCCACCCTTGTGATATTTAACTACTTATTTAGTTAAATAATTATTTTGAAGTGTAAAAATACTTACAACGCAGATTTTTTTTTTCAAGAAACCATTTTTTTATCACTAAATAATATTTTTATTAATTATTAATTATTAAAAATATTATTTTGTGATAAAAAAATTATTTAACCAAATAAGTAGTTAAATATCACAAGGGTGGGCAGAAGGATATACTGCCACACAAATTTGTCTTGGCACATACTCCTTGATTGATATTCATACCATATCAATAAGTTTCCTTGCGGAACAATATCGGCACTGAGCGGAACCGGACGTTGGTGTGAATCAGGCTTTAAGTTGCTAGAAATATTATAATGCAAATTAACACTAGTATTTTTGAAAGAGGTATGCTATTATAGCCTTCTTGTAACTAGATTCAGTGCAGTTGAATATATCTACTATTTCAGCGATAGAATTACTCACTGTATGAAATTTAGGTACAAGCGAGTATGTAAATGACTCAGTCCTGATAATATTGTTACATTAAAAAAGAATTTTGGATCTAGTGGATCTGTTAGGTACATATAACGTAATTAAACTAAGTAAATCAGGGCTGTCTATAATACCATGAACAATTTTAAAATAAAATTCAAGTCGGAAACAAGCCTCCTGTCTGAAAGTGTTGGTAATTTTAATTCCTTCATTAAATAATTATAATTTATGGTTTCAATAGGTAGAGCGAGTTTGTAGTTAATGGATCTTGGAAATTTATGCTGCAATTTTTCGATGGAATCAGAGTGGATTTTAAAGCGGGGGACCAGACAGAAGAATTATATTCGACTTAACTTCGAACTAATGAAGAGTACAGGATTTATGAGGCTGAAGAGAGTGCGGAGAAGAAGGAGATGGAGAAGATGAAGGTTGGGAAGTATCTGTCTATTCAGATCTGGTCACCAAACAAAGCTAAAGCAATTTCAAGCAACGTTTCGATTCTGAGTGGTGGTCTTTCAGCAGGGTGATACTTAGAGTATCTATCACTCTGGAACGTGCTGCATATTATTAGATTATTTCATATTTATTAAGTGTGTAATCAAACAAATAAATAATTACAGTCGAACTTGGTTTTAACAAGCGCGAAGAGACCAACCAAATTTATTCCTTATAGCCATTACTCGTTATGAACGTAGGTAGGTAAAAAACGTACCTACCTACCAATATCGGTATTTACACCAGGCTATGAAAGCTTGCATATTATAACGCAGCACATTTTTTTTATTTATTACGAAAATCATGCTTAACCTACTACGAAATGATTTACTTTATAATTATACCAATAACAAAAAACTGTACGCACAGTACTGGGTAGAAATGTTTCTTAGAGCGACAACTATCGGGGATTATAAACCCTCCTTAACCTGATTTGCGTAAAGTCCGCCGCCGTACCGGACGGGCGGCTTTCTTTGTCTTAGTTATGACATTATTTGACTGTTTCGAGGATTGCGGTTGTTTATCATACCCGGGCGCATTGAGTTGACAATATTGTTTGGACGTTATATGAGTGAAGCGACCTCGTTATAACCCCACACGATTGTATGAAAATAAGCCCGAACCAACATATCATTAAGTAATTTCTCATTATAGCCGTGACCTCGCTATTACCGTGATCGCTATAACCAAGTTTGACTGTATTTTGCTCACACTCCATAATTTTAACGCGCGACCTCTCGACGTAGTCGCACGATTCAATGTATGAATGTTAATGAAGCAAGGAGCATGTGCCAAAACAGAATTGTGTATTGATCCATCCCTCAATAATAATAATTTTTCGTAGAAAGCAGTCATTTTGCGGTTTGACATATTTAAAGAAAATTAAGTAATAACTGAGGAAAAAAACTGAAGGAAAATATGTATCCAATATTAGGTATATTTCCCGCAAACTCATAAAATTTCTCATTATTCTTTTATAATCTTCTCAGTTGACGTTTCGCCTCTTTCATTTCATATTATATGTCTCTTTCTCTCTGTTCCTTTGTTAAAATTTTAAATGTTGTTCTTTTGTTTTCTTACTGTTCTTTTTTATTATTTTGTGTTTCCCTCTATACAACCGCACACTTTGTATTTTTTGGTTAGCGAAATCAATCGGTCATAAAATAAAAATAAAAATCTATGGTCACGTACAAAATTATTTTGTACTTTTCATAATAATTATACTTGGATAGTTTAGTATAGCGCCGTTTTTTGTGAAAAAACCACACCAAGGTCGTTGTACATAAAAACAAACCTTGGCTCCATGAAGACTGGTTTTATTAAAATTTTCTTCCTATTTTCAACTATTTCCAATCACAATAAAGCGCACTTAAGATGGCCATTAACGCGTTTCCCGGTCTGATATGAGTCGGCCCGCCCTCGCGGCTTGTTTGGCATTCCGGCATGTTTGCGTGGAGCGACCACTTCAATTAAAATACTTGCGGATCGAAGCGTTATTATTTCTGGAATAATCCGCGGCCGCCACAGCCCGGCGATAAATCAATTCGCGAGAGCTTTCTCAACGCGTGGGTTGGGTTTTCACAAGCACACTGGACCAAATTCACGCGTTCCTTGCGGAGCTTTCCGTCGGGGCCTTGAGCCAAATGGCGCCCGGAGAAGCGGGTATTTAGGCGCCTTTTGAAATATGTGTTTTTGAATTAATTCATTTCCAAACTAAGAGATAAACCGAGGGAAGTTTGTGTGTTGTGAGCTCGTCCGGTTAGGTGAACTTAAATTTTCCTTTCTTCTGTCGAAATCGTCAAAACATTGTCAAATACCTGAATTCTTTCTTGAGCAGATAATCATTTGCATAGATCTGTATGGGGCCCAGGAATCGACAGCCTTTTATGTAAATTGGTGACTTAAGTTTCGTATTCTGTGATCTTGGGCATGATTCGGATGATCTTTTGTACAAATAAATATTCGAGGTGGACCCATGCGGGAGGACTTTTAGATGTGACAAACGTTTTGCAAGCTGTTTGATAATACAATTTCTTCTATAATATAATAAAGTGATCAAATAATAGCTGTTAACAATAAAATTGAATGAACAATTATGCTAGTATTTGTAGAAAATGTCATCACTGTTTATTGGCTATTTTTGATTTGCAAGATGATCTCTTAACTAGTCTACAAAAGACAGTGTCTTCACATTAATAAATAGGTACCTACCGAAAGTAAAATTTTCCCGTTTTAGTTCTCGTTCTGGTTCTCGTTCTGGTTCTAGTTCTCGTTCTGGTTCTCGTTCTGGATCACGTTCTCGTTCTCGTTCACGTTTTCGTACTCATTCTCGCCCTCGCTCACGTTTTCGTTCTCGTTCTCGTTCTCGTTCTTATTCTCTTTCTCTATGTTCTAAATCTCGCTCTCACTCGCGTTCTTGTTCAAATTTTCGTTCACGTTCTCGCTCTCGCTCTCGCTCTCGTTCACGTTTTCGTTCTCATTCTTGCTCTCGCTCTGGCTCTTGCTTTCGCTTTCGCTCTTGCTCTCACTTACGTTTTCGTTCCCAATCTCTTTATTGTTGTCGTTCTTGTTTCCATTCTCGTTCTCTTTATTGTTCTCGCTTTTATTCACGTTCTTGCTCTCGTTCTCGCTCTCACTTACGCTCTCGTTCACATTTTCGTTTTCGTTCTCGTTCTCGTTCTCGTTCTTGTCCACGTTCTCACTCCTATTCTCGCTTTCACTCTTGCTGTCGCTCTCGCTCTCGCTTTTGCTCTCGTTCTCATTCTGGATTATTTATTGATCTCGTTCTCGCTCTTGCTCTCGTTCACGTTTTCTTTCTCGTTTTTGCTCTCGCTGTCGCGCTCGTTCACGTTCTCGCTCTCATTCACTTTATTACTCTAGATTTTTTTTTGGTATTGTTCACGCTGTTGCTCCCGATGTCGTTCTTGTTGTTTTTCTCTTCTTTTTGTTGGAAGGTGGAAGGGAATATGGGATTGGGAATGGGATAAAGGTAGAAAGACGAGAGCAGATGGTAGGTTAGTTCCAGTGATCTAGTTTGGGTGCAGTCGGGTCATGAATTTTTGTTTAAAAAATACGTATAATTTAAACCATATTTTAACATATAGTTAAAAATGACAATATCAATGTTAATCCACTACTAGAGTTTTTTTGCCGTTTCAACAATGCTGAAATATTCAACCTTGGCACGGAGCGAGAATTGTTCATTTATTACTGGAGTGGTAGTTGGCGCTAATGCGTGATATTTGAATTAGCGATGCGGCCTGGACACCGGTCTATAGCGAGCCGCGTTATGCCATTTTTCATGCTTCTAACCGTGGAGTAAGAATATGCATGGAGATTTAAAAAAGAATAAATATACCATGAGAGAGAAAGAGATAAGAAAAGTCAGTAAAAGTCATGTAAAAGTGTTCTCCGTCCTCGCTAACTTCACACAATCGAGTCGTATAGTTTACGTCAACGATTTTGAGGTTATTTCCCATATTTGTGTTGATTAAAATACTTGAAGTGGTTATTCAAATAAATCAAACATGATATGTGCCATGCGTGAATGTTCAAATAATACAAAAAAAAGATTATAAAAAAACATCACTTTTCAGAGGTATTTCAACAGTTTCAAATATTTTTAACCAACTTTAGAATTTTCACATTTTTAATGATATAAAGACATAAAATCAACAAAAAGCTTCCATCATTATTTAGGTAAACCTTCTGTTTTTATTAGTGTTTGGTGTAATGTTTTGACTTTATAGATTATTTTAATGGTGTATTGATATTGTTTTGTTTAATGTGTTCAAATATGTTTATTAAAAATATCCGGATTCCATGTGGGCGGTAACCAATAGGCTATCCGATATCTTTTAATATATCTTTGTCTCTTTCTATCAAGTCAGTATAAATTCAACAATACTGACTACACTGTTTCGCAAAGGTACCTCTCCATGTATATTCTCAATCCAAGCTTTTAGCAAATAAAAAACACATTCTTTAAAAACAAAGCCGCCTTATCTCAAAGCAGAGGAATGTGTCTTATCTAAAAAAAGATTCACATATAATAACCAATTGCCTGCAAATAGTGGAATCCTTTTGCTAATAAACCAGTTCAATTATTTATTCACGTTTCTTTATGATTAAAACTCATGTACTATGTTATAGCTGCTCCAACTGCGACAAACAGCATTAATTTTCATTTAACACATAATACACAAGGGTGAATGCAGGAAACTCCATTAATGGAGGACTGAACGCTGTTGGGGCAAATAAGAAATTGTCCAAAGAAGCGAAGCTAGCAGTCCACAATGGAGTGCTTATACCAACCCTGATGTATGGCAGTGAGGCATGGAACTGGCAGAGGAAGGATGAAAGTAGACTGAATGCTGTGGAAATGAGATCTTTGAGACGGATGTGCGGTAAAACCATGTATGACCGTATTACAAATGTGGATATCCGGAAAGAATGCAAGGCTGATATGAGCGTAATGGATAGGATTAAGAAAGGGACGCTTAGATGGTTTGGGCATGTAGAGCGAATGAACGAAGAAAGGAGTGTGAAAAGAATATATGATGCGAAAGTGAATGGAAGAAGAAGTCGAGGACGCCCGAGAAAGACATGGCACGATCAAGTAAATCAAATACTAGAATCGGGTCGTGTGAAGAGTCAGAATAACAGAAGAGTATGTATGAGACGGTGTATGAATGTAAATGAAGCAAGAAGTGTGTGCCAAGACAGAGTTGTATGGCGGTTCGTCCTCTCTGCCTACCCCTGCGGAGAAACGGCGTGATGGTTAGTTAGTTAGTTAGTTTACACAATAATACAATTATTCAAAAATGAGCTAAATGTAAGCAAGGTATATATTATACATCAGTGTGTCGAGGGTAAGTTGCTATACAAGTGCGAATACATTATGGCCCAGTCAATATTAGTTTCTAACTAAGCAGATGCCTTTTCTAATAATGATAATAATATTTGGATAATTTGTATAGCGCCGTTTTTGTGAAAAATCACCTCAAGGGTGCTGTACAGATCTTAATTTCTACTTAATATTAATTCCTCGTTAATACAAATATACACCAACATACTTACCTGGCAGGTCACTTTTGGCAGGACACAATCATAATAATTTAAAATTTAGCTGATTACACATTAATAAAAATATATTTTTTTTTTATTCTTGCCGTGACAAGTTGTCCAAAATTTTAGTTAATTATCGGAATAATACAGTTAATATCGGAATAATAAGTTACAATACTCGTACATAAAATAAAAATAATAACAGATCAATAGTTTTCTTTTCTTACAAACATAAAAACGAAGAGAATAATATATGGGGGAAGTTAATTAAAATGTAAAGATATTCCAAAAAATAATTATAATAATAGGAATAACAATGTTACACGGTGTATTTTAGAGTGGGAGATACTCAACGCATTACCCTGGTGAAAGACCACCATTCAGAATCGAAACGTTTCTTGAAATGGCTTTAGCCGTGTTTGGTGACCAGATCTGAATAGCCAGGTACTCCCAACCATCCTCTTCCTCTTCCTCATCTCCTTCCCCTCTCCACTATCTTCAGCCTCACAACATACCCCATCCGGGGACGCCATAGTCTCGCTGGCTCTAGACAGCTGTGAACAGTTGGGACTCTTGTGAGGTATTCACTGTAAAAAAAGGTAGCTCAATGAAGTTATGCCTTATATTCTTGATAATTATGTCATTTTTTTCACATTTTTTTAATCATCTGTCTATAGTATAAGTCAACGAACTATTTTCGAACCAAAGGATGACAATTTAATATTGTCCTGATGATGGAAGGGTACTTCTGAAACCGGTAGACCTAATATTAAATAATAAAGTGGTTATAAACAAAGTCTATGTGTTTTATTTATAAATATGGTAAGCCACAAAGTAAATGCTTTTTACGAATATGCAAAGGATGACAATTTACACAATTTTAGATGTGATACGATTATCATTGGGTGAAAATGTGTAACTTTGTTTTGTGCTGTGCAAATACAGTAATGGGGGAGTAAAGTAAGGCCCGTTTTAAAAATATAAGTGTCATGTGTTATGACAATTTTATTTTTTCAACTTAAAACTCACAGGATGTAACTTGAGTTGCAAAGAAGATATATTAATTATTATTATATATCTTTTAATAATAATTAATATATTATTATTAATTATTAAAACCATAAATTAAAATTATTTAATGAAAGAATTAAAATTATTAACACTCTCAGACAGGAGGCTTGTTTCCGACTTGACTTTTATTTTTAAAATTTTCATTGGATTATAGACAGCCCTGATTTACTTAGCTCAATTACCTTCCATGTACCTAACAGAACCACTTGATCCAAAATTATTTTTAAATGTAACAATAATATCAGGACTGAGTCATTTAGATACTCGCCTCTACCTAGATTGCATACAGTGGGTAATTCTTTCGCTGAAATAGTAGATATATTCAACTGCACTGAATCTAGTTACAATAGCTAAATTTCGAAATTTATTAAAACTCCAAAATAGTAGAACTTCGAAAAGATTAAAAATAAAACTTTGTTTATAAAATTTTAGCTTAATAAGTATATTTTTTATAGGCAGCTTATTTCCTTCAAATATGCCTTCAAAAAAAAAATTACATCGAAAAAAAAACAGCCCCTACATGCCACCTCTCCCCTATTCAAAAATTAAATTGTATAGTTCATTTTTGACCGCCGGATCCAAGGTCTTAGACATTACCGATCTGCCCTTCAACTCTAAACCACTATTTTATACAATAAAATAGAAGGTCAACCATTTGCCACTAACTACTTGTGGACTGCGAATGCACAAATTGATTTAAGAATAGGACTGTTTCAATTTAAAACTGTCTGTACGGATATTTCACTGCAGAGATAAACCGACAGAAAGGTGTTGTGGGCATGTCCGTGTAATATAATAATAATAACAGTGAACTTATATGGCGCAGTTTTGTGATATTTCACCTCAAGTGGCGCTTCATACTAAATTAATTATGCTAATAAGACTAACTAATAAGGGGAATATAATATATGATATGTATACAAATTAATATGGAACTGGCAGAGGAAGGATGAAAGTAGACTGAATGCTGTGGAAATGAGATCTTTGAGATCAGCAGATTAAAAAAACATGACCGTATTACAAATGTGGATATCCGGAAAGAACAATGCAAATCACATTATGAGCGTAATGGATAGATCAAGAAAGGGACGCTTAGATGGTTTGGGCATGTGAGCGAATGAACGAAAAAGGAGTGAAAAGAATAAGTGAATGGAAGAAGAAGTCTAAAAATGCAAACAGAGAAATAGACAAAATCAACAATAAATATTTTTTATTTTTTATTTGTGAAGAATCAGAATAACAGAAGAGTGTATGAGACGATGTATGAATGTAAATGAAGCAAGAAGTTTATCAAAGTCTCCAGACAGAGTTGGGTGGCAGTCCGTCCTACAAAATATTAAATAATTTGATTGACAATCGGCTCCTTGATGGTTAAGTTGTTTTTTTTTTACAAATTAAAAGTGGCCCTCAAATCATGATCGTTATCATAAATCATGAGAGAAAAGACGGTTCAGATAGGGTATGACACGTGCATGTGTAAATCAACAGATTTAAAAAAAACAATTTACCAGAAGCTAAGGGTATAAAAATTCAGATGAATTCATATTAACATATATTCGTAAAAAGCATTAACTTTGTGGCTTGCCATATTTATAAATAGAACATATATAATATGTTTTTAACCACTTTTTTTTAAATTTTTTTTTTTAAAAGTGGTTAAAAACATATTGATATATTTGTCAAATCAAAGAAAAGGAAATTAGATTGAAGACAGTTAACATGTTGGTACTTAAAACATTAATATTCAAGTATTATAAGTAAACGATTCTAAAGATGCAAACAGTGTAAATATAACAAGTAACAAAAGAACAATAAATATTTTATGACAATGAGTATATGGTTTTCAGTCGACAGTAAGAACATTGAGTTATAAAGACAGAAGTAAGGAGAAAACCGAAACAAAACAAATTAGGGACGTTTTTGAAGAAATTAAATTTCAATAAGTTGTGTTTTGTATGTAGGATTTTTAAACAATTTGGTTAAGACCTGTTTCAACTCTGCTAGGTACCCGAAATGAGCTCAATTTTACCTTACTTCTGGCGGCTTCAAACCTGATCTATTGAATTGCGGAAAAATACAGTAACGGTAAAAAAAAAAAACTTAATCTAACCAACTAACTAACCAACATGCAGTTTACCCGCAGGGGTAGGCAGAGAGGACGGACCGTCATCCAACTCTGTTTTGGCACACATTCCTTGCTTCATTCACATTCATAAATTGTCTCATACATACTCAAAAAAAAAAAAGATTTCTTAAAATATTCGCCAAATTCGACGTCTCGAACCGTCGATTCTCGATCGGCAATGCAGTAAAAAATGGCCTAAAAAAAAGGGCCAAAAGGGCGGTATGATAAAGCGAGTGTTCGCCGCAAAGGGTATAGGGTCGAGTTTGAAATCGGCGTAGGCCACACTTCTAGGGATAATCTGTTCAGTGGTGCGAGCTGAATTCTTAAGTATGCAATATAATAATTGACATTGGTTTAAAGTTGGTGGACACTGTCACCAATTAGTTTCATGGCCTTCGAAGACAAAACGTAGACAATAGAAAAACGTTCAATTTAAAAATCAGCTAAGGTTTTTTATGTGAATACCGCATAAGAATCCCGACTGTCTGGAGCCAGTGGGACTTTGGCATCCCAATTGGGGTATGTTGTGCAATTGAAGGCAGTTGGGAGGGAAGAAATGGGGAAGAGAAAGGTCAGGTACCAATACCTGACTTTTCAGATCTGTTCAGCAAACTCGGCTAAAGTCATTCAAAGCAGTGTTTCGATTCTGAATGATGGTCTTTCACCAGGGCGATACTTAGAGTATCTACCACTCTGGAACGTGCTGCAAATATATCATGTGAAATAATATATCGACGCTGGAAAGGCAAAGGGACTTAAGCGACACTTTGCTCACAAAATGAGTTAAATATACAGTTTTGATCGTTTTTTTTGCAGCGAATGCTCTGACTCTCGTTTGATTCTGAAGACTTTTGTGGCCCTTCAGTCATCTGTAATATGTTTACCGTTTGGGAGAAGGCTTGAGTCAAGCGACACAAGTTTGGGACTTTTTTTAGCTTTTTGTCGCTTCAGTGAGAGCATTGAGTTACCTGAGTTAATTTTTTTGTTCAAAATCCAACCAGGCCCTGAAGACTTATGAATTTAATGGTAAAAAAAAAACTTTAAAGTGCTCTGGTGTAAACTTCCCAAAATGGCGCTTCAGTTATTTTACCTTTCCAGCTACGATATATTACTTAAATAAAAATATATTTGGGCATGCCGGAATTCGAACCAGCGACCTCTAAATTCGTACGTCTACTACTTAAACAAATAAAAAGGTGAGAGCCCCAGGAAAGGAAGGTTTTTATTATTTATTTATTTTTTATATTAAAATTATATCAATGATAAAACGCCAGAAAACAAAAATAAAAATGGTCACAACCGAGACTCGAACTCGGATGCTCTACTCTATTGTAATGGTCCACCCAGTTGCACCCATGTGCAATTTACCCCATGTCACTGACCATTCATACCAATGTCCTTTTGTATTTCTTGATTGCTTCCTTTAATGTCTTTCTGTCTCTTAAATTGTATTGTAAAGATCGATTTCTAAAATTCTTTTGAACATGCATTATCCCATAGACCACATGTTGGACTAGGATCTTTAACTTGACCATTACAAGACTCTCTATTCTACCCTCGACCTATTTCATCTCATGCATTCTTATCAGATCAGGTACTTAAATATCTTCAGTTAAAGGTTTAATTATTATACTTTATAAATTCTTCCAATAAAAATTATTAAAGTAAAGTGATTATATTTTATTCTACATCCCCGAACAAAAGCGCGCCTTACCCAAGGAGCATATGTCGAGTTTGTCAGCGAACACTATCCAAGAAAAAAATGATAAAATAATATCAATAATCTTCAATGAAAAGTATGAGATCGATTAAAATTTTCGGTTTCTAATAAGGTCCCAATGGCTGAATTGGTTGAAGCGTTACTCCCGGATAGAGTAGAGGATCCGAGTTCGAGTCTCGGTTGTGAGTAAACATTGTCTTTTTTTTTATTTTCAAGCTTTTCTTTTTAATTTTTGTGTTGTTGATCATAATTATTATTTAAATATAAAAAAAGCAATAATTCTTTTAAGTCAATTCTAATTTTTTAAAAATAATTAGGAAATATTTTTTATGCACTGCGGGTTTTCTAAACACCTTGTAAGAAATCATATTTTTATAGCACCAAAGAATGTCAATAAGGAGCATCTTTCCATGGAAATAGTTTTTTGTTATTTTGTGTTCACATTTCATCTTATCAGCTTCAGTTTTCGGAAAGTCAGCTATTGTTTACACGAGGCATTCCACACTTGTTTATTGTATTAAGGTTATTATATTATCTAGTGCTAATATTTATAATTCCTGAATACCGCAATGCGGGACAGACAAACCGATAGAAGCGGGCCGCGGGCGTGTCCGTGTGCCCGAAGTAAGCTCATTTTTTCCTTACTTTTGCTGAAATTGTTAAAAAAATATCCAACTAACCATCATGCCGTTTCTCCGCAGGGGTAGGCAGAGAGGACGGACTGCCGTACAACTCTGCCTTGGCACACACTCTTTGCTTTATTCACATTCATACATCGTATTATACATTCTCTCGACATGGCTCGACTCACATATTCGATTCACTTGATCGTGTCATGTCTTCCTCGGGCGTCCTCGACTTCTCCCATTTACTTTCGCCTCACATAATATTTTCACACTCCTCTTTCTTCGTTTATTCGCTTTACATGCCCAAACCATCTAAGCGTCCCTTTGTTGATTCTATTTATTACGCTTACATCAGTCTTGCATTCTTTCCGGATATCCCCATTTTTAACACGGTCATACATAGTTTCACCAGGCATACGCCTCAATGATCTAATTTCTTTAGTATCTTTATCTTCTACAGCATCAGTGTCAGCCTGTCTGGGGCCCGGGAGTCTAAAGGTATTACGCACTGAAGATATAAACCCATAGTATTGTGTTGTGGGCGTGTCTGTGTGTCCGAAATGAACATCATTTTTCCTTACCCTGTTGAAATTGTTAAAATATTTATCGAATATCGAAACTCTTTCTTGAACAGATTGTCAATTTCGTCGGCCTGTTTGGGGCCTAGGAGTCAATAGTTCTTGTGTAAAATGGCGACATCGGTATTATTTCAAATCGGTATAAGTAGATCTAGGGACTTCTAGGGATTTTCTGTCCAGTTGTTACAGTTAACTTTTATATAAATTTCTCGGAAAACGGTTACACCATTCTATTTTGACTGTGGTCACGATAATAAAAGTTGACACCTACGTACGTATAATAAAAACTGGATAGCGTAGACTGTTTAAACTTTTCGTAACTATGATGTGTCACTACTACACATTGCTTCTAATAACTTCAATATCTCTATAACCATCTTAAATACTGGCTTCAGATTTTAGGAATTCCTCCATAATACATGAACGCATTGAATGAAAAAGTAATGTTTATATTAATTAGCACTTATCGGGTACATACGAGATATTTTGTGAAAATCGGTAATAAATTCACCAATATAATCAAACGTGTGATAGTGTGTGACGTAGGTAGTAACATTATTTTGACATGTGCTATGAATGGGTGTAAAAAAACAACAATCCTGACTACACTGTTTCGCAAAGCTTTCCCTCCTGGTATATTATTGCTCTGTGGTTTTAACATTATAATTTTTTGGAAAATTGATATGCTTGTCGACTATTTGAATTCGAGTAATTTTTTCGACTACCCCAAACGAACAAAATAACAGCTGTAAAATTTCGAATCTAATATTTTGTACATTTGGCATTTGTTACAGAATACCCCATACAATTATAATTAATCAGTTGTTATTTTTTTAATCAAACCGTTTCGTTTCCTTTTAGGGTCATACATTACAGCGTTAAAATAATATTTTATGATCAAACTTCAAATGCACCGGGTTCGCAGAAGTGTCCAGAAGTCCAGACAACGACCTTTTACGGCAGTCGAATTGCCTAACTGCATCTTAATAATTATGTAATGGGGTAAATGATTGTCCGCGAGTGCGTTTTATGGTAATTTGCCCTATTTGAAAGATATATCATTAATCTCCTCATAATAATTATTGCATAAATGAGGGAATTGAACTCTGTACGAGCTGGGCGATTCAGCCGCTATAAGTTATGGTCTAAAAACAAGTATGCTGTAAAAAACAAACATTATATTTATTTATTCATAAACGAACGGACTAAAATTCAATTACAAAAAAATACAAAACACGAAATGGGAAAAAGAGCAACAGAGAAAGAATAGAACATACATTATATTAAATGTAGCAATGACAAAAAATAGGACAAAATAAACATAAGAAAGAACATTCAAATCAAAACCAAGGTCAAGTCAAAGTTTTGATAGAGTCAAAAAGAATGACAAAAATCATTTAAACTGCTACCAAAAATTACAAGACTATGGCTTCAGTTAACAAGTCTCGACATTCTAGACAGTGGAGAATGATACCCATAATTAGTAGAGTGATGATTGAAGAATAGTAAATCATTGTTTCTGAGTCTACGGCAAGGAATGTTGAACTGAATGAGTTGCATCCATCCCATCGGATAGAATTGATTGATGAATGGAGATGGACGGGATGTGTCATTCACGGATATAGATCCAAAGACAAGGAACAAACGAGAATTTCTAAGTAAATGCTTTTGTTTGCCTTGGAAACATTTTGTGACTTATTTACCGATTTGTGTTTCTTCACGAAGAAAGATCCAAAGCCTGGCAGAAGAAAAATTTGGTCACTTGTGGACCAATATATGTTTTTTCACGTAATAATATCCATAGCCTGGCGCAAGAAACATTTGGTCACTTGGGGACCAAAATGTGTTTCTTCATGAAATAATATCCAAAGCCTGGCACTGGAAATATTTAATCACTTGGGGATCAATACGTGTTTATTCACGAAATACTATCCAAAGCCTAGCACAAGAAACATTTGGTCACTTGTGGACCAAAATGTGTTTCTTCATAAAATAACATCCATAGTCTGGCACAAGAAACATTTGGTCACTTGGGGACCGATATGTGTTTCTTCACGAAATAATATCCAAAGCCTGGCACAAGAAACATTAGGTCACTTGTGGACCAATATGTGTTTCTCGATTCAAAGTGACTTGCCAAGAAAAAATACTAGTTCCTTTAATCCAACTATTTCAAATATAGGATACAAAAAAGTGAACATTAAACGACGAACTTTCTGAAATACAAATTACAAATATTAATTCAGTTTGTTCCTTCGTTTGACTGCAACTTTTTAGACGACTTTTGACTAGAATGACCTCGGCGAGGTCTAGTTTGGCCTGAACAGCTTAAGTTGTCTCAGAATTCGAATCATCCAATATTTGTGTTTGTAGACTTCGATGCATGAGGCGATGTATGAATGTGAACTGAGCTAGGAGTATATGCCAAGAAAGAGTTGTATGGCGTTCCATCCTCTCTGCCTTCCCCTGCGGAGAAACAGCGTGATAGTTAGTTAGTTGAAATTGTTAGAGAAATTCAATTGATTACTGTTGCGTTGGGAAAAACTTCAACGTTTTGTGAATGCTTCACGAATAACTAGTTCTTTAAAATGAACCCTTCACAGTGAACACTTCAATTGAAGTCGAACTCCCAAAAAAGAGATTTGAATTTATTCGGTTATTTGTTCAGTTCTTTTTGGAACCGGTTCCTTGATATTCCTCGCCAAAACAAAATTACTAGTCAGTAGAGATTTAAAAACGAAAAGAACTGGAACTCGTTCCTCGCCGAAAAAAATACAGGAACCGGTTCATCGCCAATATACAAAGTACTATTCGGTAGAGATTTGAAATTGAAAAGAACTGGAACTGGAACTGGTTCCTCGTCAAAACAATGATCAGTTGAAGTACTTCTTTATAGGCTTTGAAGTTCAACTTCACAACTAAACTGCTGCAAATTGAAGTAGTTTTTGTAATCTAACTTCCATTGAAGTATTTGTTCAATGAAATGAAATGAATGAAGTTTGAACTGCCGCAAAATGAAATAGTTTACACGGAGCAGTCAGAACGCTAAAATGAACTACCAACTTCAATTGAAGTATTTGTTTAATGAACTATGAATGAAGTAGGAACTGCTGCCAAAAGAAGTAGTTCTTTCAGAGCGGCCACAACGCTAAATTACTGCCTAAATTAAAAACGTCAAATTTAATTGTTCCTGATTTCTGTCGTCAAATGAAAACGAGTGCAAAAAGCTGAGTGACAGTTGTAGATTCGTCATTCAATCAGCGTGCACGCTTGGTGCCAACTGTCAGCTGTCAACTGTCAGCTGTCAGCTGTCAGCTACTAGCTACCAGCTCACTGCCGCACCGAACTGATGAAGCTATCTACAATAAGTGTTATTTTCTTTGGATAATACACTCAACAGATAATCTCTAGGGCTGTGATATATATATTTGTTTTTGAATACGTGAAGTTTAGTCAGTCACGAATGGTTCAAACGGCCCCTACACAATCTTCGTAAAATTTATATTAACTTACTAACCACGCTGTTTCCCCGCAGGGGTAGGCATAGAGGATGGTCAGCTACACAACTCTATATTGGTAAAACTCCTTGCTTTATTCACATCGTCACAAACATACTTTTCTATTATTCTGACCAGACTCAAGGGTTTGATTCACTTGATCGTGCCGTGTCTTGCTCGGGTGTCCCCGACTTCTACCATTCACTTTCTCATCGTATTTTCCGTGTGCATTTAAATTCCAAATAATGTTATCGAAAATATTGATATATGGACTGTGTTTAGGTCAAAGGGGTCATTCCGCATGTTTTTGCAAGCAAACTTTGACGGCCTGCGTGGTCATGTGGTGAGATGCTCGACCACGAATCCAAAGGTCGCGGGTTCGAATCCGGCGTGCGCAAATATTTTTTATTCAATATGTGTCGTAACCTTAGAGTATACAAGAGGTAGCCCAAGCCAAAGCCAGTGAAGTCAGTTTTGGACTTGTTTTTGATGATTTTAACATGACTCGGCGCAAATGGGCGTGGCTAAGACTAAGGCTACGGTATTTATACATCCATTCATATCACATATCGACATAATGTTTTTGTGTATTCGTATAGCCACTTTTTCACAGTATTTTTATCAACAAAAATGTAGCATCTAACCTAAAAAACCGTTTAGTTGTGTCAAGTTTAGTGGCAAAATAAAAAATGTGGGCGGAGTCCTGCCGTTAACCAGCGAAAATAACCAGCTTAAGAACATTACGACAGTATATAGAAGCCGTCCAAGAAATTTGTTGTCTCTTTCTCTCTCATGGTGTACGATGTAAAAACACGGAAACAGTGATTTATTACAATTTCGGATGGGTTGGGTAAAACAAATTAGCTATCCCTCCATATATTGTTCCTTCAAGGTCGTAACACATTTAATTCATGTAAAATAATTATTTGCAGCACGTTCCAGAGTGGTAGATACTAAGGTAAGTATCGCCCTGGCGAAAAACCACCATTCAGAATCGAAACGGTTTTAGCCGTGTTTGGTGACCAGATCTGAATATCCAGGTACTTCTCAACCTTCCTCCTCCCTATGTGCTTCCTCTCTTCACTAGCTTCAGCCTCACAACATTCCCCAATTGGGGATGCCATAGTCCCACTGGCTCTAGACGGTTGGGAGCAGTTGGGACTCTGTGCGGTATTCACTTGAATGTTATTTTTAAAAGAAATGTTTTAGTGAACATATCATTTCTATCTGATCCTGTTGAAAGTTAATTGTTTACGCTATCTTCTGAAAAGTAAACACTCTTTGAAATCTCTGCGGATAGTGGCTGAACGAATTTTTATTATGCAGTAAGAAATCGAACTAACGGATTGGATCAACAGTTTAAAAGCCGCCGATTAGCGTAGCTTACGCACGATTAAATTTTCAAAAAAGCTTTTAAAGTACAAAAATTAGCTTTTTATTTTATTTATTATCTAATCTAGTTATTTCAGATTGTGTTTGTATATTTTATTTATTATTCATCTAAGCCAAACAGTGTGGTGAGTAACGTTGTGACCGCTTTGAAAGAACTGCTTCAAAGAACTACTTCTTTTGGCAACAGTTCGTACGTTCGTACATTCATTGTTCATTGAACAAATACTTTAATTGTAGTCGGTAGTTCATTATAGCGTTCATTCATTTTAATAACTTCATTTCATTGAACAAATATGTCAATTGAAGGTGGTAGTTCATTTTAGCCTTCATTCATTTCATTAACTTCATTCCATTGAAAGATGTACTTCAATTTGAAGCAGTACCGTTGTGAAGGCATTGACATTTCAAAATGAAGGAATGTGATATTTGTGGCGAGGAATCGGTTCCAGTGCTTTTGGTTTTTAAACCCTACCGACTAGTACGTGATTTTGTTGGCGAGGAACCAGTTCCAGTGCTTTTCGTTTTCAAATCGCTACCGACTAGTACGTGCTTTTTCGGCGAGGAACCGGTTCGAAAAAGAACTGAACAAACAAGCGGATAAATCCAAATCTCTTTTTTCGCGAGTTCGACTTCAATTGAAGGGTTCGCTTCGAAGGATTCATTTTAAAGAACTAACAATTCGTGAAGCATTCACAAAACATTGAAGTTTTTCCCAACGCTAGTGGTGAGGATTGTTGACTTTATACTGACTCGATAGAAAGATACAAATATGTATTAAATAATGTTGGATAGCCTATTAGTTACCGCCCACATGGGATCCGGACATTTTTAATAAACATATTTGAACACATTAAACAAAACAATTTCAATACACCTTAAAAATGATTTATAAAGTCAATACCACACAAATACTAAAAAAGAAGATTTGCCTAAATAATGATGGATGCTTTTTCTTGATTTCATGTCTTTATATCATTAAAAATGTGAAAATTCTAAAGTTCGGCCAAAAATTACTATTTAAAAATGTTGAAATACCTCTAAAAAGTGATGTTTCATAATCTTTGTTTGGTTTTATTTGAATATTCACGCATAGCTCATATCACCATAATTTATTGTATAACCACTGCAATTTTTTTAATCAACACAAATATAGGAAATAACCTCAAAATCCGTTGACGTAAGTTATACGACTCGATGATGTGAAGTTAGCGCAGACGGAGAACATTCTTACATACTTAGAACTGCTGCTATATTATGTGACGACTTTCTTGTCTCTCTCTCTCATGGTATACGACGTAAAAACCAGGAGAAAGTGATTTATCGCAAATTTGCATAGGTTGGGTAAAAATATTAGCTATACCTTCTTAAATCGTTACTCCAAGGAAAAAAACGTGGGGATTTTAATGTCATCATACGAGATCTCCAAACATAGTATTTGGATTGCGTTTAGGTTCTATCAGCCTCCCGATAGAATTTGTGAACATCTAAGATGCTTAAAAAAAAACAATTTTTTTATTATATCATAATTTTAATTGGGATACAGGGGTTAAATTCTTCACTGTTGTAATAAAGGGAAAAAAATAGATAACTTAGAAGCATTAGAAATTTTAAAATCATTAAATAGTAAATGTAATATTTTGAATAATCAAATTAATTTATCTTATAGTCCTATCCTAGATATATTTCCAGTAAGCCGCTCGGTTATTCCCATAATCCCCTCAATCACCCCTTCTCCTTCCCATTACAACTCCTAAATATGTATTTAAATCTCAGCATTTTATGTTTTAGGTTAATTTAAATATTGTCCTGATGATGGAAGGGTACTTCCGAAACCGGTAAACATAATATTGAATAATTAAAGTGTGCAACGCGACAAGGCGCGGGGCTCCGAATACTTCCTCGCTCCCGTCTAAAGCACTGTTCCTCTCTAGCAATATCGAGCTGTGTGGATCAAGGGCCGGAATCCAATTGGGCAACCACGTGCTAAAGGCCGCTGCCCGCCGGCCTATAAAAGGCGCTGCTCGCCCTTGAAACAGCAGAGAGCCAGAACAAGGCCTGATTACTGATTGCGCGTTGTTCCCTTTCAGTGAGGTCTTCGAGTACTTAGTCAGAGATCCAGAACCTAGTCTCAAGACCTGATACTGATTGCGTGTTGTTCCCCTTCAGCAAGGTCTTTGAGTTCTAAATACGAAATATCTGTAAGCGTTCGATTGAATTGTGCGCCGTTGGCCTTTCAGTTTGTTTTGTTTGTAAAATATTGTTTGAAGTTTTAAAGTTATAAGGGAAAACCCTTTCAAGTAAATTTTCATTTATTCTTGTTTAAATATAAAATAAATACCACGTCTCTGTACCGAACTCCACTCATTCTTTTAATATAGCAAATTAGTTTCATTATAAATTGTCGCCAAACGTGTGACAACGAAGGAACAAACTGTTATAAGTGGTTATAAACAAAATTTATCTGTTTTATTTATAAATATGGCAAGCCACAAAGTAAATGCTTTTTACGAATGTATATAATAACAATAGGAATACGAATAGCAAAAATGCGAACGATTACTATAATATCTGTGCTATGTAGTTCTTCTTTCCATTTATCAGTTCTTTTTAAATTCATTCGAGTGTGATTCTTGGTAGAATATTACCACATTTACTGCGGCATATCGTGAATCATGTTTTAAGTAAAAATCAATGAAGATTTTGGAGATGATCGATCGTGTTAGGTTGTCACGCCACTCGACAAATTATGTCACCGAAAATAACGGATAAAATCATGACCCAGACGCAACTCAGTTAATATTTTAATCTTTTTTAAACAAGTTAATATTTTAATATTTTTTAATAAGGAACACCAGACAACTTTTTTTGCAATCGCCGTCTTACATAAATGTCAAAACTCTTTTCAAAGCACGTCCTCGTAAGAAAATATATTTGGAGAGTTATTATAAGAAAATAATAATAATTATAAATATTATTCTATTGTTTTCTCACTGTTCTCTTATTTTTTTAAATATATTTATGTACATATTTTACAATAACTCCACACAGGAGTCCTTGAGGGGAATAATGTCGTCTTTGGGGATGCTGTGTGGAGGGTATTTTTGAGGAAAGGAAGGAGTGAACTTGGGTCTTGAAGAGACCCATGTTGAAGAAGGGAGGAAATACAGAGGCCGGCAAATCGTTCCAAAGCCGAGTTGTTGAACATCAGAACGAGTCGTAAAAGCGACCCGTTCTCATGTTTTGAATGTCAACCGTGTACAAATGTTGGGCGCACGTTTGGCGAGTTTCCCGACTATGTACCGGTGCCGAAGGGATCAATGACGCAAGCTCCTTGGATCGTCTTCCATTTAAATGACTAACGTTCCCGGGTTACGATTAACCTGACAATATTTGAAAACTCCCACTACCATCGTAATAAGCGAAAAATGTTGCTTGTGCATTGATGGAGGAATTGAATGCACGATGCCCGGGTGGGAATCCAACGCGTTTATCCACCCAGCTACCGACCGGTCAGATTTTATTTTTTATTTTGTATTCTCCCTCTCTGTGTATATGTAACCGCACACTTTGTATTTTTTGTTCAGTTTAAGTTTGTATCCTGATGATGCTTAGGCTAAGCGAAACCGGTCGGTCATAAAAAAATCAATAAAATTTGTGGTCTTATACAAAGTTTTTAATTAATTTTCATTAAATACGTCAAACCAGAAAGCGATTGCTTTCTACGAAAATATAAAAGTTAATACCCCAAAAGTCATACGACATAATTGGTACAATTTATAGTGAGAATCTTTCATCATATTTAGATTTTCCTCTATTATTACTAGCGTTGTGACCGCTCCGTAAGAACTACTTCAAAGAACTACTTCTTTTGGCGGCAGTTTCCACTTCCTTCGTTGTTCATTGAACAAATACTTCAATTGAAGTTGGTAGTTCCGCTCATATGTTTATTTTATAGTTGTGACGCGTGAATTACTTCATTTCGGCAGTTCAAACTTTATTCATTCAATTTCATTGAAGAAATACTTCAAGTGAAGTTAGATTATAACCGGTTCCAGTTCTTTTCACTTTCAAATCTCTACCGACTGGTACGTGTTTTTTCGTCGGCGAGGAACCAGTTCCAGTTCTTTTCGATTTCAAATCCCTACGCTTACGGAACTTTTGTTGATTTGCTAGAACTTTTTGAAAAAACATCCGGAACCGGTTCCAAAAAGAACTGGATAAATAACCGGTTCCTCGCTGGTCACCGGTAACTGGAACATTTATGATATCGACTAATTTCAAATCTCTCTTTGGCGAGTTCGACTTCAATTGAAGTGTTCACTGCGAAGTTTCAATTTAAAGAACTAGCAGTTCGTGAAGCATTCACAAAATACTGAAGTTTTTCTCAATAATGCTAATTATTACATTTCCCCTGTTCATATGAAGCAGATCACCCTGATGATGCTTCGGCTAAGCGAAACCGGTCGGTCATAAAAATGTAAATAAAATCTGTGGTCTTGTACCAAGTTATTATTTCATTTTCATTAAATATGTCAAACCACAAAGTGATTGCTTTCTGCGAAAAAATTATAAGAAATTATTTAGGTACATTAAAGCATAAAAAATAACAACATTTAAAGATCGAGTAAAGTAAAAATCAAAAGTGAGGTGCGAAGTTGTAATTTAACCATCACAAAAAGTACAGTGAACGTGAAAAAAACGTTTTTCTGTCATTTATAGTTCCTAGCTGTGGAGATTGCCTGTACTAGTTATACCACGAGATGTCGGTCACCGTGTAAATTGGTAATACGCAAACTTACAGACCCACTCGTGCGGTGTAGCCAGTGCTAGGTATAGCGTTATCATAATGTTAGTTGGCGCCGAGAGCGGTCCTTACAAACTTCCAATTGGAAGATCAGTTGTCGTTTGTCTCTCACGCAGTGCGGGCGCCGATCGCGCGCGCTTTCGAACACCAGTTTTCCGAATTCGAAAATTTAAACTGTCCCGAAAATAAAATAAAATATTTTGGTGAAATAATATCGGCCGAATTTTGTAACTTTTTTTCCCGCTTTTCTAGTGATAGACTTTTGTTCGAAATACTTTTTTTGGAGGGAAAGAGGTTCGACAGCAGCACAGAATCAAAATGGCGTAAGTGTTTTTTTAAAACATTTTTCCAACTACATGTTTTGAATTTTATAGCTTATGAAAATTATTTGAATTTTAGCCTAAATATTTGAAATATGTTTTTGGTTGTGTCTAAAAAAAGGTCCATTAAATATTCTGAAAAATGACTTATTAACGATTTTATTTTGACGTTTTTTTTTAATAAATTTTACTGGAATTCATTTTGCACGTTTTCCACAAAAACAAGTTATCCAAATATGAATAAAACATGCATTTTTAATAATGCGTACGTACATGTCTATGCTGTTGCTTATTTAAAAATGCATAAAACTAGTTTTCGAATTCCGTAGTTTTTGGAACACAGTTAACATTTTTATGAGATTTCTCAATTTTATTCTGGAATTTATTTATTAAAATGTTAACATATGAAATACATTTGGTAATTAATCCAAAGGAGTTAAAAAAAAATTCTGGGAAGGGCAACATTATAAAACAAAAAGGAATAATATTTTTACAAATACTTATAAATTCCAAATAGGAAGCACAAAAGAAGAGGCAACAAACGAAAAAACACATCAAAAAGAGACTCATATGAGTAGAGACCAACTAGATAAACATCACAAATACAACAAGAAAGACATTCACACACACAGGGGTCTCACAGATAGGATACATCACTGATTTATAAAATTTTCGAGAAAATATCCTTTAAGTGATTTTGCCAATATTTTTTTGTTTGCAATATAATTTTTTTTTTATTAAAATTGAAAAACAGTTAGATACGTATATTACAAATACAATACTACGCTTGTCTTTTAGGCAAATTTTCGTGTAGATAAGCGGATCGGTCGTCTTGGTACAGAATTGTATTGTTTGCAGAAATGATACAGGCGATATAATAAAAGGCATACTGAAAGGTAGGCAAAGGAGAATAATTGCTTAGCAATAGATATACAATCTCAAAGAGCGGAGTGTACATAAGAAAAGGTAAAGTTTACAGCCATGACATTGAGGATATAATATAGGTAATACTTAGAAGCGAAGAAAAATAATCGTAAAGATATAAAGATACAAACTATACGGGTAAATGTAAATACATTTACTTTAGTTTTTACTATCTTTAGTTTTTTATTATCACGATTTTTTCTGAAATCAGAAAAGTTATGAAAGAATTCTATTCTTCGGTGTGTGCAGTGGTGTTATGCAAATGAGGTGTCGCCTTTCGACCTTGAGAAAACAAATTTTAGTCCGCTGCGATTTTCTGTAACAAATTGATATTTTTCTTTTAATATTTGAAGAATCGAATGAATTTGCAATTTTTATAATTTTCGAAATAATCTTTCAAACGGTTACAAAAATATTTAATAATAAAACTTTATTTATTTATATAGCGCGATTTTTGTGAAATATTACCTAAAGGGCGCTAAATGTTGTACTCGTATAATCAGTCAAATATTTATATTGCTCTAAATAAATCTATGTAGTTTTTTCATTATTTTTGTATGCGTCAAATAAAAACACGTAAATATATTCTCGTATTTTTTTTTTATTTTGTTTTTTTTTACGTGAATACCGCACAAGAGTCTCAAATGCTCCCAACCGCCTGGAGCCAGTGAGACTATGGCATCCCCAAATAGGGTATGTTGTGAGGCTGAAAGTAGTGGGGAGGGGAAGTAAATTGGGAAGAGGAAGGTTGGGAAGTACCTGGCTATTCAGATCTGGTCACCAAACACGGCTAAAGCCATTTCAAGCAACGTTTCGATTCTGAATGGTGGTCTTTCACCAGGGCGATACTTAGAGTATCTACCACTCTGGAACGTGCCACAAATATACTTTTTATTAGTTTTATATGAATTAAATGTGTTATGACACATATTAATTAAATAAAAGTTATTGGCGCACGCCGGGTTTGAACCCGCGACCTTTGGATTCGTAGTCGAGCGTCTTACCACTCGACCATGGAGGCCGTCAAAAATATAATAGTATAAACCTAAAAAATCCAACCTTCCACTTGACTATCTTCCCTTACCCCTTCCTTCAGCCTCGCAATATTATCAAATTTGCAGAAGCCATAATCCACCAAATCCAGGTGGTCGGGAATCTTGTTCGTGGGTATAAAAAAAAGTTCTAATAACGCGCCACAGGCGAAATTTCAATAACTTCCTAGTACTTATTCTTCCCAGATTAAATTAAGTTACTCTATTGCATTTGATTTATTTAGCAAATAAGGTTACTGATAGATACTCTAAGAATCGCTCTGATGAAAGACCACCATTCAAAATCTAAAAAGTTGATTGAAATGGATTTAGCCGTATTTGGTGACCAGATCTGAACGGCCAGGTACTTTCAACCTTCCTCTTTCCCATCTCATTTCCTTCCTCACTTCCTTCAGCCTCACGAAATTAAGCCCCAAATTGGTGGTGCCTTAGTCCCACCGGTTCCGGGAAGTTAGAACTCTTGTGCGGTGTTCACACTGACGGAACTGTGCGAAAAGCAGTTTATTTTTAACCTCAGAGCAATAATATGGAAGAGAGAGCGCTGCTGTAGTCAGTTTTGATGAGTTTTGCCGGACTCGGCTTGACCTGGGCGTGGCTAGGACTAGAGCTATGGTATGCATACATCCATTCATAGCAGATGTCGACATAATGTTTTTGTTTATTCGTATGACCACTTTTTTACAGAATTGTTAAAAACGAAAATATGGCATTTAACCTAAAAAACCTTTGACTTATGTCCATTTATGTCGCATATCAAAACGTGTGGGCGAAATCAACTCTGGACACGAACAACATCCTTACAATACTTTAAAGCGGTGTGTTAATTTGGGAAATTTTGCTGTCTCTTTCTCTCTCATGGTGTACGACGTAAAAACCAGGAGAAAGTGATTTATCCCAAATTTGTATAAGTTGGGTAAAAAGAATTAGCTTTCTCTCCATATATTGTTACTCAAAGATTTTAACAGTCTGTTGATTACACTGAAGGGATAAAACGTTAGAAGTGTGTTGTAGGCTTGTCTCAATTTTTCCTTACTTCTGCCAAAGTTGATTCAATATTTACGATTAAACAACAATATCCTTGAAGTAACAATATATGGAGGGATAGCTAATTTGTTTTACCCAACCCATCCGAAATTGTAATAAAAATCACTTTTTCCGAGTTTTTACATCGTACACCATGAGAGAGAAAGAGACAACAAATTTCTTGGACCGCTTCTATATACTGTCGCAATGATCTTAAGCTGGCTATCTTCGCTGGTTAACGGCGGGACTCCGCCAACATTTTTTATTTTGCCACTAAACTTGACACAACTAAACGGTTTTTTAGGTTAGATGCTATATTTTTGTTGATAAAAATACTGTGAAAAAGTGGCCATACGAATACACAAAAACATTATGTCGATATGTGATATGAATGGATGTATAAATACCGTAGCCTTAGTCTTATCCACGCCCATTTGCGCCGAGTCATGTTAAAATCATCAAAAACAAGTCCAAAACTGACTTCACTGCCTTGGCCTGGGCTACCTCTTGTATACTCTAAGACAATAACATTAAATTTAACTATATTATGTCAAGTGGTTTAGTATGAAATATTATATTATACTATATACGATACTATGGTATATACTTTATTATTTTTTAAAACATAAAATTATGAGCCAGTTATAATTTTAACTTTTTAAAAGTGCTAAAAATAATTAGTAATAAAAACATAATTACAAAACTGTTGGGTAGATGTGCAAATTGACTTTTAGGCAGTTAAATCGTCTATTTACGATAAGTGTTGTATTTGAAGGTTGAAGCTAGTTCGAATATTATTATCGGTTTTGCATAATTTACACAATTAAAATACGAATTTCGATGTGACTGTTATTACCCGTGGAAAATCGCAGGATGTAACTTGACTTGCCAAGAAAAAAATATTAGTTTCTTTTTATCCACCCGTTTCAAATATAGAATAATGTCTGTTGAAATCTTGGAGTAACAATGTATGGAGAGAGAGCTAATTATTTTTACCCAACCTATACAAACTTGCGATAAATCACTTTCTCCGGGTTTTTACGTCGTGCACCATGAGAGAGAAAGAGACAACAAATATAATACACCGCTTCTATGTACTGTCGCGATGATCTTGGGCTCCTGGGTCACCGCGGAACTCCGCCCACATTTTTATTATGCCACTAAACTTGACACAACTAAACGGTTTTTTAGGTTATATGCTATATTTTTTTTGTTAACAATACTGTGAAAAAGTGGCTATTCGAATAAACAAAAACATTATGTCGATATGTGCTATGAATGGATGTATAAATACCCTAGGCTTAGTCTTAGCCACGCCCAGGTCCGCCGAGTCCGGTAAAAATCATCAAAAACTGACTACACAGCCTTGGATACCCCTTGATACCCCTTTATATACTCTAAGGTTGAAATACATCATAGGTAATACTTGATTAGGTAGATAAGGATTTGAAAAGTTCACAGTCGTGCGGTCCTACGAACTTAAAAATGAACTATTTTTAGTTAGTGATATACTCGTATTAATTGTTTGAAATATATTTAACTTCTTTTTACGTAATAATTTTTTATTTAATTTCTTTTTTTTTAGATGGTTTGGGCACGTAGAGCGAATGAACGAAGAAAGGAGTGTGAAAATAATATTTGATGGGAAATTGAATGGAAGAAGAAGTCAAAGACGCCCGAGAAAGACATGGTACGATCAAGTGAATCAAATACTTGAATCGGGTCATGTAAAGAGTCAGAATAACAAAAGAGTATGTATGAAACGAAGTATGAATGTGAATGAAGCAAGGAGTGTGTGCCAAGACAGAGTTATATGGCGGTCGGATGGATGTATAAATACCCTAGTTTTAGTCCTAACCACGCCCAGTTCTATCCGAGTCCGGCAAACCTCATTAAAACTGACTACAGCAGCGCTCTCTCTTGTATATTATTACTCTGAGTTACAGACCAAGGAGCTAAATAATTAAATACTCATAATCATTACAGTTTGACACGGTTAATTTTTCAGGTGTCCAAATAAATACGAATAAATTGAACTTTTTTTAAAATACTTTTTTTAAATATTCTCATAACCTACACCAGCGACACCGAGGACTACAAAGTTTAGCATGTCAATTTTCACGTATTCACTTGAATAAAACATTGATTATTTTAAAATTCAGTGAAATATTGTTTTAGATTTGTAAAAATTCGAAATAATTAGGTCGCGTCTACCTCAAACATTGTTATCTGTCAAGGTATAAATATTACCTTAATTTTGTCTCAACACGGCTCGGGTATTAGCCGCAGTTTACTGAAAAGATAAAAAAATATTCAATAATATCTGTGTACTTTTTAAACTGAGCACAAGAGCCCCATCTGCTCCCAACCGTCTGGAGCCAGTGAGACTATGGTATCCAATATCGGGGTATGTTGTGAGGCTAAATTCAGTGGGAAGGACAAGGAGTTGGGCGAGAGGCAGGTTGGGTGGTTTTTTAAATAAGTTTTTCGGAAATATGATGAGTCACTTAAAGAAATCAGACAACCAAAAAATAATAAAACCAATACACAAAACAGCGTACTTTATAATATAATGCGCTGCCAGGAAACCATCCACACTATACCAGTTAATTAATTTAAAAATAGCAATTTAAAACACACTAAATTGGCTAACAGTAAAACAGATGCTAACATTAAACACATTGATGTTTATACATAGAATGAAGAACAACTTGTTACCAAAATATTTTTCTGACAAAATTATCTACAACGTTGATATTCACAAATATAATACAAGGGCATGCAAAGAAATTAGACCACCAGAGAAGAATAAAGCCAACACACGAAATAGCTTACTATATAAAGGGATGAAATCTTGTAATGCTCTGCCGGAAACCATCAAAATTATGCCTGTAAAAAATATTTAAAATGTCTATGAATCAAAATAATAAGTAGTATATTAGTTATTATATTATTAATAAGTCAAAAAATAAATAATTAGAAAGTTCGATGTACAAGTAACTAGTTTTAAAACCACAGAATTTTATTATGATGAAGGCCAACCGGTTTCGCTTGGATCAAGCTTCGTCAGGGCACATATAATAACTGAAAAAAAAAACTTTTAAACAAAGTATTCTTTTATTTAATATAATGTCCAACCACCATGTGATTGCTTCTTACGAAAAAATAATATAAAATAAATAAAATTAAAGAAACTTTACATAGAACACTTAGTTATAAATAATTTAAATGATTACAATTAATTTTTAAAATGTGGAAAAACGTAGAAATCTGGATAGAATGCAAGGCTGATGTGAGCGTAATGAATAGGATCAAGGAAGGGGCGCTTAGATGGTTTGGGCATGTAGAGCGAATGAACGAAGAAAGGAGTGTGAAAAGAATATACGATGCGAAAGTTAATGGAAGAAGAAACCGGGGACGCCCGAGGAAGACATGGCACGATCAAGTGAATCAAATACTTGAATTGGGTCATGTGAAGAGTCAGAATAACAGAAGTGTATGTATGAGACGATGTAGGAATGTGAATGAAGCAAGGAGTGTGTGCCAAGACAGAGTTATTTGGCGGTCTCTACCTACCCCTGCGGCGAAACGGCGTGATGGTTAGTCAGTTACTTCAAAAACTTTAGCCGTGTTTAGTGACCAGATCTGAATAGCCAGGGGCTTCCCAACCTTCCTCTTCCCATCTTCTCCTCATTCTTGCTCGCTACAGCATCACAATAAACCTTAATTTAAAATGCCATAGTGCTGCACGATTTTAAATTTATTTTTAATGTGAATATCGCACAAAAGTTTCAACTGTTCGAGCTCAGTGGGACTATGGCATTTCCGATTGGGGTATGTTGTGAGGTTAAAATAAGTGAGGAGGGGAAGGAGATGGGCAAGAGGAAGGTTGGGAAGTACCTGGCTATTCATATCTAGTCACCAAACGCGGTTAAAGCCGTTTCAAGGAACGTTTCGATTCTGAATGGTGGCCTTTCGCTAGGGCGATACTTGGAGTATCTACCAGTCTGATAGTAATAATGATTTGATATCATTATCGATAGTAATTAACTGACACTGTAATTAAACGGAGTCTTTTTTTGCTATTGGTTTATTACTTGAGTTACGATCTATTAAAGCCTCCTTAATTTTATGACTTAATTAACAATATTTATGTATCTAATACCTGAATCTCCGCCGCTTTAGAGTATTATAACCACCGCATCGGCATTTACGATCAGCACCACTGAATAGATAAACTAATAGAAGTGCGTTGTGGGCGTGTCCGTGTGCCCGACGCGGGCTCAATTTTCCCTTACTTCCAGTGAAGTTGAGAATTTTTTTCGAAAAACAGAATTTATTTATTTATCGGATGGTCAGTTTCGTCGGCGTGTCTGGGGACCTGAGAGCGAAAGGTGTTATAAAAACTGGTGATATTGAGAGTATCTGCCGCTTTGGAGCGTGCCGCAAATAAACTATGCGTAAATTATTTTTAATTGGTTAAAAATAAATTTTAAAAATTAAACAGAAAGACAATCATTCCCGGGTTACGAATAACCTAAAAACATTTGAAGAACTCCTTCTGCGATCATAATAAGCGAAAGATTTTGCTTGTGCAATGATGGAGGACTTAGCCAGCAGAGGAACTGAGCCCACTCAGCTACCGGCCGGTCATAATGATATAACCATAGAGTTGGTAGAGTAGTATCTATCCAAGGCAGTGAAGTCGGTTTTTGACTTGTTTTTGATAATTTTAAACTGACTCGGCGCACCTGGGCGTGGCTAAGACTAAGGCTACGGTATTTATACATCCATTCATATCACATATTGACATAATGTTTTTGTTTATTCGTATAGCCACTTTTTCACAGTATTTTTATCAACAAAAATATAGCATCTAACCTAAAAAACCGTTTAGTTGTGTCAAGTTTAGTGGCGTAATAAAAAATGTGGGCGGAGTCCCGCCGTGAACCAGGAGCTTAAAATCATTGCGACAATATATAGAAGCGGTCTATGAAACTTGTTGTCTCTTTCTCTCTCATGGTGTACGGCGTAAAAACCCGGAGAAAGTGATTTGCAAGTTTGTATAGGTTGGGTAAAAATAATTAGCTTTTCCTCCATATATTGTTACTTCAAGGATATAACACATAAAATAAAATAAAAATAGGGATTCCAACCCGCGATCTCCGTTTCTTAGTCAGGATCTTAACCGCTCGGCATGATTTCAATGTAAAATGATAAAAATACTGTTATAACGATAAAACCACACGACACACTAAGCTGTGAGCTGCAAAATCACTTCTTACATTTCAAAAGCAGCTTTATCTGCTCAAGCTATGAAGGTTTGGGCATGTAGAGCGAATGAACGAAGAAAGGAGTGTGAAAAGAATATATTATGCGAAAGTAAATGGAAGAAGAAGTCGAGGACGCCCGAGAAAGACATGGCACGATCGAGTAAATCAAATATTTGAATCGGGTCATGTGAAGAGTCAGAATAACAGAAGAGTATGTATGAGACGATGTATTAATGTAAATGAAGCAGGGGGTGGGTGCCAAGACAGAGTTATCTGAAACGGCGTGATGGTTAGTTAGTTAATGTTGTTAATGGAAGATATAGTGTGAAAAAATTAAAAATTCTTCTTTTGGCAGATAATCAGTTTAATTGGCCTGTCTCGGGGCCTAAGAGTCAAAATGTATTCATATGCAAGCCGGCAACATCAGTATATTTCAAATTGGTATTGATTGTGCTTTTGGTGATTGTTTGCCCAACGAACAGGAACGATCAGGAAGCGTATAAACCTTATTAAAGTAGTTTTTGATTACTCTATAATGTCTATTGAATATCACCTGTAGAAATATAGAAACAATTTAGCACACCTGCTCATTAGAAATGCTCTTTTCAATGCATTTGTTTGCCGTGTTTTTACTGTTTTCAAATGGTGACATGACATCTGCATGAACATGTTAATTTAACTGTTATATGTAGTGCCGATTTTTTTGTTTATTTATTAATTTTATTATATCTGGTTCCTTGTTAGAAAATCTTCCTAAAATTCCTTCAACATCATCAACACCGAGGGTGAATTTTGGTTCAAAAAAATGATCAGGGCGTAATTTATAGCGATTCGTGGTATGCAGCAATAAGGATGGCAGCGCAGTTAAGAGAAACAATTTGATTTGCCTATAGTGTAAAAAAGGACTGCATGGAGTTTGTGTGGGAAAACATTTGTGTTAAGCAATATTTTATTATTGTTTCTTTTTTTTTCTTTCAAAAACCAGTGTGTTATTTTTTGTTTGTTTAATGTTATATTATCATAATTCGAAGCTTGGCAAAATTAACGCTGAAAGATTTTTGAAAACTTTATAATTTTTTAGAGAATATAATTTCTTTTCAACAGTATGTGACATAAATATAGCAGAATTTTATTTCGCGCTCGATCATATATTTAATGAAAATATTTGGCACTAAAAGCGTTAAAGACAAAAGAACTGAATGTTTCAAAGACCAAACGATGTCTGATTTCGCCTGAGAGAGATACGAATCACCTGAAAATATTTTCAAAATTCCCACTACTGTCATAGTAAGCGGAAGATGTTGCTTGTGCAATGATGAAGGACTTGGCTAGCAGAAGAATCGAACCCACGACGCCTGGGTGGGAACCTGATGCATTTTTCCGCTCAGCTACTAACCGGTGAGAGCTGCTTAAAGTTCTTATTTATATTCTACAAATACATCGTCGAAAATCATCCCTTAAGAATTAAGTACACGATTAGAATTTTCAGAAATTAATTATAATTTATTTTTACCACTTTTGTTGATAGTAACATAATAGACGAGGAAATTATAAAGATTATGAAGTAATCATAGAACCAGTGACCAACGCAGCAACCTACAGTCACCCTCGGAACAGGAATCCCTAGTGAGGAGGACTGTGAATAAAATATTATTGTTTTTCAACATATGTGTTTTACAAAATGTTAAATTTTAATTAATAAAAAAAATATATAAATAAAATAATGCATTTAACTGGCAACAGTCCTTTTTATAAAAAAATCGAGATATTTCAAATACCTTCATTATTTTCACCGAAAAACATACTAACAGGATTGTGTGCATTGATACATTCCTATACACTTGAAACTATTTTACTTTTTTTTATTTTGGATTTTGAAAAAAAAAATCTTCAAGTCAAAAATCAAATTTGGAACATGCTGTATGCAAGCAATGCACCTGTATGATTAGTGTGTTTATATTTTTCAAGTTGTTTTTAACGCGTTTTTGTTACAGCGTCCCGTCTGCTTAGTATATATTTTTTACCATTTTTATTGATTTATCGGCATTGCAACGGAATGTCTACATTTTAAATCCCGTTTTTATTTCTTATTCGGTGTTCCTAGTTTTTTTAGCAGCAAGACATGTAGCTTAAATCTGGCAAAAAGCATTTAATGACAGCCGTTTTTTGTTGACAATATTATCATTAAATCTGAATAAAATATTATCTCCGATTTGAATATTGGTTCCGTTATATTAAGCCGCGTTCAGGTGATGCGATCAACACCGCTGTCCACTTGCGTTTTTTTTTTAAATCAGAGCTGCAGACCAGTACCTACTGGACGTTTTTTTATTTTTGACCAGAAGAAAATACAGATACAGACAGTAAATTAATAACAAGTATATAAATACATACACTGGAGAATTAGCCTGTATCACAAACATTTCTTACTGATTTACATATTGTAGCTGATAAATGCATCTCTACCGAATATTTGTTTACAAATTTAAAGGGAAATAAAAGTAAATCGATTAATTAAGGGTTACAGAGAAAGAAGAAAAATAAAGAAAAAATAAAGAAAATGCAGTGTCTAAGAAAGAATTAACGATAATTAAGTTGACGATAATTAGTTGACAGTTGTCAACTGCTCAATATAACCGTTGAAAATAACGCCGACGTTAATGAATAATCCCTTGTTGGGAAAAAATAATGTGCATTCCATTTGATTAGTCATTTCTTAGTGCATTACACAGTGCAATGTGTTCAATGAAAACCTGATGAAACTCGCCTTAATTGAAAATCAAATTAGTTGGTGATAATAAAATGGTATTTTTTATTTATTGTTTTAAATTAACTCCACGCAGGATATGGTTGTCTTTAGGGATGCTTTGCGTAGGTTCCTTTTCAGGAAATTAAGAAGTTTTTCTAATTAATTTTATAAAGTGAATTCCGCACAAGGGTCCCAACTACTCCCAACAGTTTAGAGCCAGTGAGACTATGGCATCCTCATTGGGGTATGTTTTGAGTCTAAAGGTAGTGAGGAGAAGAAGGAGATAAATAAGGGAAAGATTGGAAAGTACCTGGCTATTCAGATCTGGTCACCAAACACGGCTAAAGCCATTTCAAGCAACGTATCGATTCTGAATGGTGGTCTTTCACCAGGGCGATACTTAGAGTATCTACCACTCTGGAGCGGGCTGCAAACCTACTACATATTATTTTATATGAATTATATGTAATATGACACAAAAATAAAGTTTTTTTGCGTACACCGGGTTTGAACCCGCGACCTCTGGATTCGTAATCGAGCGTCTTACCATTCGTCCGTGGAGGCCGTCATTGAACATAGCTGTCACAGTTGAAACAGTTGGAGCGTAGGTGCCGTTGGGGGTGTTATTTTATAACGCAACAGCTATATCTAACTTGTCACCAGTAGATTCGCTTGACGCTAGGTGCTACGTATCGGCCGTTATGAATAGGAAAATCCACAAATACGTCTAGTAAGGAGGTATACAGTCAAAAGATCATTTGAAATTACGCATAACACCATTCACGAAGTATACACTCGTAAGCCTTTTTATTTATTTGGCGCTAAAGCTAAAACAATAGGTACATACGAGTACTTAGGTGCGAGCGCTGAGACTGCGTTACGTTGAATAATATTCGCATGCAGCTATTGATATTTTTAGTAGTTATATCCAAATGTTGCCGCGAATTGTGTTGAACGTTGACGGTATCTAGCTGTTATTTCCAACGGCGAGTTATATTTTGATAAGAGCAAAACATAATAAACAGGCATAGATTTCAATACTCAAACATTTAAATGATCGCTAACTTAAAATATCTAAAATGCAGAGTTACCAACTCTTGGCACTTTTTAATATGTATTTTTTTATAGAGTCCCAATGCTACCGACCGTCTAGAATCAGTGAGACTATGGCATCCCCGATTGGGGTATGTTGTGAGCTTAAAGGTAGGGGGGAGGGGAAGGAGATGGGAAAAGGAAGGAAGGATTCCATCTCATTTAAAAAAAACGCTTCATCTGAACAGGATTCAACACGGCTTGTATAAGACCGCAAACTTTTGAATTCAAGATTAAAAATACGCCAAACAGATTGTGTATTTAATATTATGCATTTATGTTGATACGGACATATCAAAGCAAATTACCATCAAAGACATAAATAATGCAGAAGAGTTCACCTACGTTGTCTTCAACCAGTTTTATTAATCGCCTTATTAGCTATATTAATTCAGGTTCATTTGCTGACCAGCTTAGGCACGGGGGCTTCATCGAAGCCAGAGTTAAGTTAGCCTCTCAGAAGCTGGGCGTACTGTACAACAGTACACAGCTGCTGACCTTGTACAAATCGCAAGTAGAATTTGGCAGCGCTTCTGGTCTGGAGCTCCAAAATACCTGAAAAATAAACACTTGACTCTGCGCAGAAACGGGCGGTCCGTTTGATATTTCCCCTATCTTAACGGATTGCAATCTTTGGAGCACAGACGTCAGGCGGGGATGCTGTCTTTGTTCTACGGGTATTTCAATGGAAGATGCTCCGAGGAACTTGCATCATTGATCCCTTCGACACTGGTGCAAATCTGGGGAACTCTGCAAACGCGCGTCCAGCATTTGTGCCCGGTTAAAATTTGAAACATTACAACGGGTCACTTCTACGACTCACGCTTGTGTTAGCTCGGCTGTGGAATGATTTGCCGGCTTCCGTGTTTCCTCCCTCCTTCAACATGGGCCTCTTCAAGATCCAGGTTCACTTCTGACGGCCTGCGTGGTCGAGTGGTAAGACGCTCGACTACGAATCCAGGGGTAGCGGGCTCAAACAATGCGTGCGCAAATATTTTTTATTTAATTAATATGTGTTATAGCACAATTAATTCATATAAAAGAATGTGAAGTATATTTACGGCAGTAGATACTCTAAGTATCGCCCTGGTGAAAGACCACCATTCAGAATTTCAACATTGCTTGAAATGGCTTTAGCCATATTTGGTGACCAGATTTGAATAGCCAGGTACTTCCTAACTTTCCTCTTCACATCTCCTTCCACTTCCCACTACCTTCAACCTCACAACATACTCCAGTTGAGGATGTCATAGACTCCCTCGCTCTAGACGGTTGGGAGCAGTTGGGACTCTTATGCTGAATTCACTATTTAAAAATAATTAGAAAAAACTTCTGACTTTCCTGAAAAGGAACCTTCGCAAAGCATCCCTAAAGATAATTAAATCGTGCGTGGAGTTTTTTTTACGAATAACCTGACAATATTTGAAAAACTTCTACTGCCAGCAGAGGAATTGAATGCACGACAATTTAAAATAATAAAAAAAATACCATTTTATTATCACCAACTAATTTGATTTTCAATTTAGGCGAGTTTCATAAGGTTTTCATTGAACGCATTGTTACGATTGCACTATATAATGCACTGAGAAATGACTAATCAAATGGAATGCACATTATTGAATACCAGTTGCATCAAGGTTTGCATTCAGTGAGATGACTTCACTCGCGCTGTTTACATCTTTTAAATTAACTAAAAGTAATCCATCCATTGTCAACGAAGTTATTCCGTTACCTTCATGACTCATTGGCTGAATGGTGTCATGAATGAATCCTCATTCGTCCTTAGATCATCATCTTTGCCTGTGTTCAGCCATTCACGAATACCATGAAAGCCTTAAGGCTTCTTTATCTTACATTGTTAAACTGATGAATGATATTTTTAAATTAATGAAAAAATAACTTTGTTTAAGATCACGGATATTATTTATTTTTTCATGACCGACCGGTTTCGTTAAGCCCAAGCATCATCAGGCTACAAAATTAAACTAAACAAAAAATACAAAGTGTACGGTTATACACACACAGAAGGAGAACAAAATAGAAAATTAGAGAAAAGAACAATGAGAAAAAAAAATATTTAAGTTATAACAAAGGTACAGAGAGAAAGAGACAGATAATATGAATTAAAAGAAACAAAACGAGAAAGTGAGAAGGTGATATTTTAATATATTTTTTTATATGAATACTGCACAAGAGTCTCAACTGCTCCCAACCGTCTAGATCCAGTGAGACTATGGCATCCCCAAATAGGGTATGTTGTGAGGCTGAAGGTAGTGGGGAGGGGAAGGAGATTGGGAAGAGGAAGGTTGGGTTAAGTATCTGGCTATTCAGATCTGGTCAGCCATTTCAAGCAACGTTTCGACTCTGAATGGTGGTCTTTTTTGGAGTATCTACCACTCTGGAACGTGCTGCAAATATACTTTTTTATTTATCTTTTTTTAAAGAAAGACAAACATTCCAGGGTTACGAATAACCTGACAATATTTTAAAAACTCCTACTGCTATCATAAGAAGCGGAAGATGTTGCTTGTGCAATGATGGAGGACTTGGCCAGCAGAGGAATTCAACGCACGACGCCCGAGTGGGAATCCGACGCGTTTGTCCACTCAGCTACCGACCGGTCGATATTGTTGACTTGCTGTTTATTTTGGGAAAATTAACAGCAAATCAACAATAATTAATACATTCTATAATAATAAAAATAACAAATCATTCCAATCACAAATTTTCCTCTGCTGATAAATATTATAAATAAAGTGTGACTATATATATATATATATATATGTATACAGTGGTGCCTCACACAACGAACTTAATTCGTTCCAGGAGCAAGTTCGTTATGCGAAAAAGTTCGTTATGTGAAACGCGTTTTCCCATAACAATACATGTTAAAAAAAAATAATTCGTTCTGTAGTATAAAAATTTCTCCTTCCAAAACATTCGGATAGTCATATTGTCTCCACCAAACTCGCATTCTTCAAACACCTTATTAAAGAGGGCTCTAGTGTAGAGTTTTTAAAGTTCACATATATATCTTGCTGATCCATTGGCTGGAGAATGGATGTGGTGTTTGAAGGTGGCAAATAACTGGGAATGGGAATTGATAAAAGGATAATTTTCCTGCAATATTTCTTCTAGGTCTTTTGAATAAATGAGAAATAATTGTCAAACTATCAGAAGGGCTTTGAGCGGCAGTTCTTTTTCCAACAAGAATTTCTTCATCGGCAGGAGCAAAGGTTTCCAGAATCCATTCGTTGAAGATAACTTGGGTCACCCAGGCTTTTTTGATTGGACTTCCAGTGGACGGGCAATTTGGACTTAATAACGTTATTTTTTTCTTAAAAATTCTTGGATTTTCAGAGTGATAAACCAATAGAGGTTTGATCTTGAGGTCTCCTTGGCATTAGACGAAATCATAATAAACTTTCCTTCATGGCTTTGTGTCCTGGCAATTTCTTCTCTTCTTTTGTAATGAAGGTTCTGCTCGGCATTCTTTTCCAGAAAAGACCCGTTTCATCGGCATTGAACACTTGTTGTGGGCGGTATCCTGCTTCATCCATAATAAATTTTTGACTAACGACTGCCTGCGCGGAAGGATGCAATAAATCGGCAGTGATCGTGTGAAGTGGGCGACTTCGTTGTGTGAAGCGAAGTTCGTTGTGTGAAGTAAGTTCGTTGCCTGAATCGTGAAATGAACGAAAAAGGAAGTTCGTTGTGTGCAGCGTTCGCTGTGCGAGGCGTTCGTTGTTATGTTGGTACACTGTATATATATCATATGTTAGCATTATATATATACAGTTTTATTTTTAGTAACTTAGTTTTGGTGGGACTGGAAGGTGGAAGGAAACATGGGAATGGAATAAAGGAAGAAGACGGGGAGCACATGAGAGGTTAGTTTTAATAATCTAGTTTGGGTGCAGCCTGGTCATGGATTTATGTCTAATAGTATGTTTAGTTGAGGTAAAGATGTCGATGTGGTGAGAGTTAATGTTGAATGAAATTGTGGACCCAGAAATGAAAGAGTTTTGTTTAGAGTTGGTGTTACAACGAGGGAGGGGAAAAGTTCGTGTCTGTCTGCTGTTGCGATTAGGAACTTGGAATCGATCTCACTTCTTGGCATTATGTACATGGCCTGTTCAAAGAAAAAGGTGAATTATGAATTTTCGCGGGCTGTGTACATTCGACTATCGTTTTTTGTTGTTGTTATATTGGTACACATATGTTTATCATATGTTAGCATTATCAGCCATTTTGGATTAGTGGTTTGTTTTTGACAACTGGAAAGGTTAGTCACGTTTTTGTGTGATCAAAGAATAAAATCCATCATTTGTTTTTCCACAACTCCAGGACGCTCATCGTCATTAACATCTTCTCGGCCTTCTGTAAAGCGCTTGTACTACTTATAAACACTTTTTTGAGACAAAGTAGACTCGCCGAATGCCACAGTTAACATTTTAAGTGCGTTGGAGCACTTTATTCCATTTTTAACGCAAAATTTAATACATATTCTTTGATCCGATTTTTTTCGTATTCAGTGGTAAATTTATATTGACTTAAAAGTATCGCTCGTGTTAGCTTACAAACTAATAAAATCACAGAAGACTCGTGCACTAAATAACCTTAATAACTCAAACGGTTATATGTCTCTCGTCTGTCGATTATCGAGAAATAGCGTCGGCGGTAACTGCCAATGACAGACATAACCCAACTGGGGTCAGACTAGTTTACCGCCATCGATTGAAAGTGACAAATGTAATTGGTGTTATTTGTCGTAATTTATAAGATAAACGGCAGATTAGACAACTTCAAATCACTTTTCTACACTACATCCTCCATTAACAACGCAGCTGGAGCAGATTAGACTGCTTTTGAAATGTTACAAGCTATTTTGTAACACACCGTTCGTGTGTCGTGTGGTTTTATCGAAAAAACAGTGTTAGAGCATTTTACGTTCTGCACGGATTTTTTTTATCATTGACTTTGTTCATTTCTGTACCAACCATGTTGACGATCTGCGTGGCCGAGCGGTTAAGACCATCGACTATGAATCCGGAGGTCGCTTTTTTTTTACAGTGAATACCGCACATGAGTCTCAACAGCTCCCAACCGTCTAGAGCCAGTGGGAATATGTTGAGAGGCTGAAGGTAGTGGGGAGAGGAAGGAGACGAGAAAGGGGAAGGTTGGGAAGTACCTGGTTATTCAGATCTGGTCACCAAACACGGCTAAAGCCATTTCATGCAACGTTTCAATTCTCAATGATGGTCTTTCACAAGGGCGATACTGTGTATCTACCACTCTGAAACGTGCCGCAAAAATACTATATATTATTTTATATCAATTAAATGTGTTATGGCACATGTTAATTGAATAAAATTTATTTGCGCACGCTGACCGCGACCTCTGGAACGGTAGTCGAGCGTCTTACCACTCGACCATGCAGGCTGCTGATTCGAATCTCTAAATATTATGTAAAATGTGTTATTAATAATATGTAGTATATTTGCAGCTCGTTCCATGGTAGTGATTCTCATATGATCGCCCTGGTGAAAGACCACCATTCGGAATGGAAACGTTGCCTGTAATGGCTTTAGCTGTGTTTGGTGACCAGATCTTAATAATAAAAAAATAAGACAAGAGTTAATAATTCTACAGATACCTTATTCAATGATTCATATTTCTCGTAAAGTTATGCTACAAAGAACTACACCATTTTGTTGCAGTTCACACTTCACACATTTTTGAGTGTGCGAATACTTCAATTGAAGTTTCAAAGATATGTGAAGACTACAAAGACCACCCAGTTATTTTGCGACTTCAACAATTTTATTTTGCGGCAGTTCATACTTCATTCGCAGTTCGTAGTTCATAGAGTACAAAGAAGTACTTCATTCGCGAAGGTTCATTTTGTGCACACTTCAATTGGGGTTTCAGTTCCTTTCGATTTCAAAGATTTGGCGAGGAACTGGTTCCCCCAAGATCAATTTTTTGTTGATTTGCTAGTACTTTTTGATTTGAGATTTCAGTTCGACGTCAATTGAAGCATTCACCGTGAAGGGTTCATTTAAAAGGATTTGAAGAGTGTGAAGACTTCACAAAACTTTGAAATTTATCGCTATTTACTGAGAAAACTGCCGGACCTTGCAGTAAGCCAGATTTATCACGGTTGTAGAGAATAAACAGTCCATAGAATTGCAAAAGTATAGGCGGTCAACCATAGACATAAAATACAAGACACGTCATATTCATACAAATTGAACGATAAATATGGCATGCTCTGAATGCATGAAAAGGATAGCAATACCAAGCAGAATATGTGTGTATGAATGAGATAGCTATATAAACGTCCCGCGTTACATTCTCCGCGTTACAAGCCCCCTCTTCCCTAACGAACTTATGAGCGAAGTAGAATGCGACGTACTCGTGTACTGTCGCTAGGTTGTCTTCCACACACTTATGTAGTTCTGCATTCGCTATTTTACTTATTTGAATAATTGTATTAATTGAAATAATAAGTGATGTGTGTACTTTGCATGTAAAGAATCTCCATGAGGTTTGTTTTTTGTTCCCGAATGATTTTTACACTTGTCAAAAGCACAGGAAGGCATTTTATCTCAGAAAAGAGCTTACAGCGATGCGTTTGTGGCAGCTGGTGACAGCTTGTTCGTCAAACGAATGTTTGTGCGAGACTAAACGCAGTAAATCTCAGGTATGCCACGTTGGCTTAGTTTCGTACAGTCACGCGCGGTGTCTCAGTAACGTATCTACATTATTTAATTCATCTAAGCGGTCAATGGCATTACAAAGATGCTTACAAGTCTTGATAACAAATTCAAGCAGCTTCCACCAAGCTGGAGCTTCATTACAAGATCTGAAAGCGTCAGATTAGGGTCAAAAACCACTATTCTTCTTAAGTATTCATGTAAATTCATCATCATTATTACTTGAAATATTGTGACAGGTTGACACTTCGTGACGGCGGATGATGTAACGCCAATCGTGGCAGGACCTTATCACATCAACTTATAAAACAACGTTGAGGTGAGCGCCATGTTCGTCTTGCAAAACATCAAACAACCACGCCATAAACTCAGGCCAGAGATTAATTCAGGGACGTTTCTTGGACTAGACTTGTATCCTTCTATCACAGGTAGATAGTGTCTGCATCACCCTGGTGAAAGACCACCGTTCAGAATTGAAACGTTGCTTGAAATGGATTTAGCCGTGTTTGGTGACCAGATCTGAATAGCCAGGTACTTTCTAACCTTCCTATTCCCTTCTCCTTTCCCTTTCCACTACCTTTAGCCTCATAACATACCCCAATTGCGGATGCCATAGTCTCACTGGCTTCAGTAGGTTGGGAGATATTTAGATTAATTCTAAAAACTTTGTTAACACGTTCATGGCCATATGAATGACGGATCAATTCAAACTGACGGAGAGTGAGGGGTTTCCCTGTGCTCTGTAGAACGACTCAAAACCACATGGCTGCGTCTGTTTTAGATAGGTTCAAAGCGAAGAGGCGGCAAAACGCGCGTGGCGCGTTGTGTGCATACCGCTCATATGTCTGTCAACTCGCGACGCGTGGTGTCAGCAATGCGCGTGACCAAACGATAACTGGGAAAATACTTAAACACTAGCTAGATAAAATACGTTACGCGCGGGCTAAAATTTAAACGCCACAGTCGTTTGAAACAATTTTAAGTTTACGATCGATACAAATTGACGGCTGTCGTAAGCGGCGGCAATTAACCGCACATAATCTGGACGTATTTACGGCTGACTTCTATGGCACCTCTGCTCGCCAGATGATGCAATGCCAGCCTCTTCAACTTGGCAGTGAATCACAACGAAGATCATAATCCTCCGAACACGTTTCGCGGTCATATTACTATCCGAATTGCGACTGGTGCCTGAAAGAAAAATAGAACAGATCTGTTAGTTTGTTAAGCTGGTCCAAAGAACAAGCATCCATCATTGCACAAGCGAAATTTACCCCTTATGCTGATGGTAGTAAGAGGAATTCTTATATTGTCAGATTATTTGTATCGTTGGGATTTTGGTCTAATGTTCACATCAATGTTTTAATTATTGATGTGAGCATATCGCTTAGATATTCTTTTCCTAAGCCTTTTTTATCGTGTAGCTTTAAACATAGCTCCCCTTTTTGGAATCTTGTCTGAGTTTGAACTAACTAACTAACTAACGATCACGCCGTTTCCCCGCAGGGTTCGGCAGAAAGGACGGACCGCCATACAACTCTGTCTTGGCACACACTCCTTGCTTCATACACATTCGTACTTCGTCTCATACATACTCATCTGTTAATCTGACTCTTGACAAGGCCCGACTCAAGTATTTGATTCACTCTATCGTGCCACGTTGTCTTTCTCGGGCGTCCCCGACTTCTTCTTCCATTCACTTTGCGTCATATATTCTTTTCGTACTCGTTTCTTAGTTAAGCGTCTCTTTCTTAATCCTGCATTCTTTCCAGATATCCACATTTTTAACACGGTCATACACGGTTTTAGCACATACGCCTTAGGGATCTCATTTCTAGAACATTTAGTCTACTTTCATCCTTACTTTGTCTGCTTCATGCCTCACTGCCATACATCAGAGTTGGTATAAGCACTCCATTGTAGACTGCTTCGCTTCTTTGGACAATGTTTTATAAGCGCCAACAGCGTTCAGTCCTCCATTAATGGAGTTTCCTGCATTAACCCTTCTTTCAGTATCCCTATCAGCCTTTCCGTCTCTCGTAAATATACTTCCCAAATACACCAACTACTCATTCAGTTCCTCCAAGCATCTCTTGCAGCATAAAAGCTCATTGGAGTAAGATATTGGCCACATCAATCTTAATACTACCTTGACAGGATACCATCAATATCCTCAATTTACAACTTTTTACCCTGGATACCTTCTGCAATAAATTATTATTACAAAATATTTCTGTTCTATTGATGTCATCTGCCCATCTGCTTGTACAGGTAAATCTGAATAAAATTGTATATTATTCGATTTATGATTATGTCACAGTCTGCGGACATAGACATCGACGCAAACAGACCGCAGACTCAGCAAACTCGCACCAATATAGACAGATCGAGAAACTTATCAGGAAATTGGCGTTTTTTCTACCCACTGTTTATCAACTGAGTTTTTTAGACAGAGTCAATCACCCGCAATAAATAAACTAAATCCACCGAGAGTCGAATTGGAGTTGGCACCGCGAAGTCAGCGTAAATAAATACATTTCGAATGAATTGATGGTAATTCTGACCTTACCAACAACATTTGTTGATGACATGATTGTCAAATAATCACTTTTTTAAGGAGTCGTTCTAGATCGCGGTGCGTATAGGTCTCTCAATCAGAGTTTGCCGGGACAGTACTCACACCTACTCACACATATACATAGCCTGCGTAGAGCGTGTTCCTTTTGAAGCTTCATTTTTTTAAAAACAATTATTGATTATTTAATACATCAGAGATCGAAGGCAAAGCGTGTTGAAGTCAGTTAATATAAAAAAAAAATTAACACGTAATTTATATTATTTAATTTTTATTGAAATACTTATTGTTAAAATACAGTTCTCAGTATTTAAAGAAGTATCAAAAAAATATGCATGGTATTCAGTAATTCGTTGTATTCCCCGATTTGGGACATTCTCGAGCACGAGCATGGATGCTATTTATTGTTTCTTCAAAACAGATTATAATATTATTTTCAACAGCAACCGGTCGAACCGCACGAATAAAACACGCTGTAAGTGCACTTTTAAAATACTAGAAGAATCATCGTAAACAGTTGCTGTCCGTTTTCCACTAGTGACAATAAGTACGCGTAAACAAGACAGAGGGCTCTTTATTTATGACGCATCGTAAATAGATCAGCACTGGAGCGTATACCGATACACAGTACACCTAACGCTAAGCATGTATTGTTTGTTTCAACTCTGGTTGAATTACCTGTCAAAGTCTTATTATGTATTTCTTTTCATAAACACAATTATAAATAAAGCAGAATTCCCCGGATCCAGTGAAGCTATGGCATCCCAAATATGTACCACTAAATTTACAGGGGGTCTCTTGTCACAATTTCAAAAAAGTTTTTCTAACCTTTGATCATTATATATAAATATAAAATATTTTTAGCCAACGGTGAATATATTATATATTACACAAAATTAATGACAATGCTACAAAATAGGATTGTGAGAATTGCGTTGAAGAAAAATAGACCTACGAAAGTCAAGGAAACGCTGAACTAGTTAAATATATTTTCATTAAAACAATAATTTACGTCAACTCTATATTTTTGATCTTCAAAATAACCAATGGCCATACGTCACATGAATTTCTGAGAAAAATTAAAACTTGCAGCGCAAAGGGAAAACAGGAAACGCAGGAAAAGTGCTTCAAATAAGATTTTCTTTTGGGAAAAAATCACAAAGTTAAAAGTCATCGATGTACGAGGCTATGAAGATATTTTAAGAATTGCATAATAATATTTAATTAATTAAAATATGTTATTTTTTAAAAAAAAAAAACAGGAAAATACGAAATGAATTTATATACACATTAAACAAAGTCCAACGTTCTCGAGCACCAGTGAGGCCGAAAATAGTGAGGAAAAGAGATGAGAAAGAGGAATGTTGGGAAGTATCTGGCTGTTCAGATCTGGTCACCAAACTCAGCTAGTGCCATTCAAAGCGATGTTTCCATTCTGAATTATGGTATTTTACCGGGGCCATCATCTGACTATCTTTTTTTTATATTTTTTTTATAATAAATACCACACGAACGTCCCAACCTCTCCCAACTGTCTAGAGCCAGTGAGAATATGGCATCCCCAACTGGGGTATGTTGTGAGGTTGGAGGTAGTGGGGAAGGGAAGGAGATGGGGAGAGGAAAGTTAAAAAGTACCTGGTTTTTAAATCTGGTCACCAAACACGGCTAAAGCCATTTCAAGCGACGTTTCAATTCTGAATGGTGGTCTTTAACCAGGATGATGCCCAGAGTATCTACCACTCTAGAAAGTGCCGCAAATATATGGTGCATTATTTTATATTAATTAAATGTGTTATAACACATATTAATTAAATAAAAAATATTTGCGCACGCCGGGTTTGAACCCGCGACCTCTTGATTCGTTGTCGAGCGTCTTACCACTTGACCACGTAGGCCGTCGAAACCTGCCGCTATATATCTAATATCGGCTCCATCGAACATCGTCTTGTCCATTTTTCTTTATTTTTTAAAAGAAAGACAAACGTTCTTGTGTTACGAATAACCTGACAATATTTGAAAAACTCCTACTGCCGTCATAATAAGCGGAAGATGTTGCTAGTGCAATGACGGAGGACTTAAGGCTGATTCACACCAACGTCCGGTTCCGCTCAGTGCCGATATTGTTCCGCAAGAAAATTTAATAGAAAGATTTTTTTTTTTAACCATTTTTTTATCACTAAATAATATTTTTAATAATTAATAATTAATAAAAATATTATTTAGTGATAAAAAAAATGGTTGAAAAAAAATCTGCGTTGTAAGTATTTGTACACTTCAAAATAATTATTTTACTAAATAAGTAGTTCACAAGGGTTGGCAGAAGGATATACTGCCACACAAATTTGTCTTGGCACATACTCCTTGATTGATATTCATACCATATCAATAAGTTTTCTTGTGGAATAATATCGGCACTGAGAGGAACCGGACGTTGGTGTGAATCAGCCTTTAGCCAGCAGAGGAATTGAACCCCCGACGCCCGGGTGGGAATCCGACGTGTTTGTCCACTCAGCTACTAACTCTGCCCCTGCCAATGACGCTATTGTCTGATAAAGAAGCTTTGTTCATCGTTCCAAGCTGCATTTCTCGCAGAATCAACAGGAGGCAGCATCCTTCGCATCCGCGGGAATGTTGCTTATCTCAGAGAGCGATAGCTTGCAATCGACAATTGAAGAACCTATTCAACAAAGTAAACTAAAGTTATCTCGTCGAGGATGCCATAGTCTCACTGGCTCTAGACGGTTGGGAGCAGTTGGAACTCTTGTGCGGTATTCACTATTAAAAAAAAACTCAAATAGGTTTAATTCAAACAAAAACGTAGTGTAGAATTTAGATGTCCTTGTTTACATTTTACGCCCAGCTTCCTTGGAAGATATTTTTTCCCGTATCCGAATTCCGGGTTCAAATCCTGCCGGTTAAATAACTAAAAAAATAAACTTGACCGGTTAGTAGCTGAGTGGACAAACGCGTCGGATTCCAATCCTGGCATCGTGGGTTCAATTCCTCTGCTATCTAAGTCTTCCCTCATTGCACAAGCAACATCTTCTGCTTATTATGATAGAAAGATGAGTTTATTTTTGATTTAGTTAATTTTTAAATATTGTCAGGTTATTTGAAGCCAGGAAATTTTTTGTCAAAAAAAACCTAACCCTTAGAGTAACAATATAAATAGACCTAACTTGGCGAAATGTTGAAGCAAGTGTTTGACCAAGCTTGACCAAGGAGGTGTGGCCTGTAAACTGCCGGCGAATGAAAGGCGAAGAAAACAGTAAAAATAAACATTATTCCATCTTTATCTGTTCGCCAACAATTTAGCGTCAGTACCATGAGAAAAATAAAGACCGGGATACATTCAGAAGCCGTACAAAAAGGGGGTTTGGCGTTCTTAAAAAAATATGTGAGATTCTCGTTTATCTCTCTAAGTAAAACGTATTAAAAATGCATTAAAACTCATTTCAAACGGAAGTTTATTCTATTGAAACGAATAGTGCAAAGATTGATTAAATATTGGTGTAAGTTACTAGTTGTTTTGTAGTTTAGGATTTTAAATATTTGAAATAAAACTAAAAAAGACGAATTCTTTGACACATACCTATGAAAACTGTTTTTTTTTGTCTTTTTATACTTCGGTTGAAGCGTCCATCAACTGCACATATAGCCATATCGTTTTTTGAAGATTGCACTAAATTCACATAAGTTATGATATTTGTACGCACATTTTATGGTCGGCTCGACTCAAAAACTGCTTACACGGCGTTTAGCCCCAAATCGTTTATTTTTAACAACAATTGTTTGTCTCATTTTCTCATACGTTTATAGAACCGAGTATAAAGAGAGAGCTATATTTTGCGAGTATGTCAACGATTTGACTCATATTAGGACGGTCTCTTTTTATTGTTACTCTAAGAACTAACCACACCGTTTCTCCGCAGGGGTAGGCAGAGAAGACTGACCGCCATACAAATCAGTCTTGGCACACACTTCTTGCTTCATTCACATTCGTACATCGTCTCATTGCATTGCTTTTTTATTATTCTGACTCACTATTGTACTTTCATTGCTCTTGTATTTTATTTTGTATTTTGTTCTCCCTCTGTATGTATATATAACCGCACACTTTGTATTTTTGGTTTAGTTTAATTTTGTACCCTGATGATGCTTAGGCTAAGCAAAACCGGTCGGTCATAAAAATTAAAATAATATCCGTGGTCTTATAGAAAGCTATTTTTTCACTTATTTAAATATGTCGAACCACAAGTGATTGCTTTCCACGAAAATTTAAAGCGCCCTTGAGGTGATTTTCCCACGAAAACGGCGCTATAGAATTTATCGCTATATAGTTTTTATCTATTTATTATTATCATTATACTATCTTCATAACTGAATTGAAATACGAATCTCGTATAAATCTATCATTTTTTTTGAGTTAATTAGATTAATCGAAACTTCTAAACTTTCCCACACATATCCTGATTTAATATGTTTACCAACCGTTGTATCGGAGATGAGCATTTGTCTCCCACTTTTTAATTGTTAAAATGATAATTCGACAATTAGGCGACGAGTCCTGCCAGCATTTTAACGAGTACACCCCCCGGGGGCTGAGTTAATGCACTCAGTAGCGGGTTAAACACCATAGTAATTAATTTGGGCGAAGTTTAATTGTCCCAATCGCGTGTATCTTTGATAAATTACTGCAAAAAAACTACCGGCTCCGAGCAACTTGATACCGATAAAAAAAAAATAATAACCGACACCACATGCTCGAAAAACAACAAAACTTGAAAATGAAACTGTTAAAGTCAAGGTTTTTACGACTGTGAATGTCAAGGCTTATATACGTACGTACTGGTTATTATAATATTATATATTAGATGTCAAAATTATCGGGTTAGCTTCTTAATTGGGCTGCAAAAACCACAAGACAGTTTTTTAAATTAAAAAAACAACCAGTTTGAAATTCAAGTTTTGTCTCTTACACTGTTGGGTGAATAACTGTATTTTTTGAGATGTATTCAAAGAAACGATCATTAGGTAGTAAAATGGATGAGTAATGTTAGGCAGACCGGTTAGTAGCTGAGTGGACAAACGCGTCGGATTCCCACCCGGCCGTCGTGGGTTTAATTCCTCTGCTAGCTAAGTCCTCCACAATTGCACAAGCAACATCTTCCGCTTATTATGATGTTAGTAGGAGTTTTTCATATATGGTCAGGTATTCGTGACCCGGGAATGTTTTGGCTATCTTTAAAATTAAAATAAATCTTTCAAACATGCTCTCCCTTCGATTTTCTCGATGCGGTACCCTTTTTCCAATTATTTTGTATGAACCTGCGAACTATGGTCCGAATACCAGCAAATTTCATACAACCAATTGCGAGTGCACTTATAATGCATGCAGAATGCTATCTGGGCTACCGCGCTACTGCAGCGCTTCAACGTTGCTTGCGGAAGGCCAAATCCACACTTCGCCTCTCTCGTAAGGCTTTAGTCTACAATTGAGTGCTTATACCAACCCTGATGTATGGCAGTGAGACATGGAACTGGCAGAGGAAGAATGAAAGTAGACTGAATGCTGTAGAAATGATATTCCTGTGGCGTATGTGCGGTAAAACCACGTGTGACCGTGTTAAAAATGTGGATATCCAGAAAGAATGCAAGGCTGATGTAAGCGTAATGAATAGGATTAAGAAAGGGACGCTTAGACGGTTTAAGCATGTAGAGCGGATGAACGAAGAAATGAATGTGAAAAGAATATGAGACGTGAAAGTGAATGGAAGAAAAAGTCGGGGACGTCCGAGAAAGACAACATTCCACGATCAAGCGAATCAAATCGCTTTTAGTCGGACTATGTCAAGAATAACAGAAGAATATATATGAGACGATGTACGAATGTGTATGAAGTAAGGAGTGTGTGTCAAGACAGAGTTGTTTGGCGGTCCGTCCTTTCTGCCTACCCCTTCTGCGAAACGGTGTTGGTTGTTTTTGATGATTTTTACCTGACTCGGCTGACCTGGGCGTGGCTAAGACTAAGGCTAGGGTATTTATACATCCATTCATATCACATATCGACACAATGTTTTTGTTTATTCGTAAAACCACTTTTTCACAGTATTGTCATCAACTAAAATATAGCATATAACCTAAAAAACCGTTTAGTTGTGTCAAGTTTAGTGGCATAATAAAAAAGGGGAGCGGAGTCCAGCGGTGACCCAGGAGCCCAAGATCATTATGACAGTACGTAGAAGCGGAGTATTATATTTGTTGTCTCTTTCTCTCTCATGGTGAACAACGTAGAAACCCGGAGAAAGTGAATTAATGCAAGTTCGTATCGGTTGGGTAAAAATAATTAGCTCTCTCTCCATACATTGTTTCTCCAAGGTTGGAGCATTAACTCTATTGTTCGAGCATCCTTTATCGAGAGTAGCTCTATCAATGGGGAATGTTAGCGATTGCAGAATACCTTTGTCTACAAATTAATAGATACTTTGCTAACCTTTGACAATAATTATTACGATAACACTTTGTCCACTCGGTCTATAAAATAATATATCCATAAATATTTTGTTTTCGTGCCATTACTTTTACAAAACTGTTCGATTAAAGTCAAATTCGTGTATTTTTTTATATGCGTTGCATAAATTTGATTTAAATTCAAATTACTTTTGTATTTACGGTGGGAGCCGGAGGCCAATAAAATAAAGAACAGATTCCTTAAGAAAAAATTAACTGGCCTCACCACCCGGCCTCTTAAGTGGTTTCAAAACTCATTTTCCTTGTTGAAGAAACGAAAAATATGGCGTAAATAATTATTATTCAAAGCTGCACGGCTCATTGATTGGACCCCTTGAACTCTTGTCAGAAAAGCTGTGCAAATTTCACGAAGCCAGTGCTCACCGTCTGATAGTTTTTTTTAATGCTTTATGCAAAAGAGTTAAGTTTTTATTGAATAGCTTTGTCCAGACTGACGAGTGCGATCAAGTACCAAGAAATTGTTGAACATTAATGGAAAGGCCCGAATATACTATTAATGGTCGCAATTGATTTATTGAACATAAAATACTTGATGTTGCCAGTTTACACAAGCCCTTTCGACTCCCAGGACCCAGACGGGCAAACAAATTTGATTTTTGAAAATGTTCGATCAATTTCACAAGTAAGGAAAAATTTTTGCTTACTTTGGGCACACGGAAACGCCCACAACACACTTCTGTCGGTTTGTATCTTCAGTGGTTTTTGCCTAGATTCGTGTCTACTTGTCACGACCGGCCTAATGAAGCACACGAACTAAAAACAATTTTTTGGTATTTCTAAATCAATTTATGTTTTATTCCCCGACTTACAGCTTGACACGGTTAACTTTGCAGCCGGTCAGAGGAGGAACTAAAAACCCCATTTTTTTTTAGTATTTGACTGTCGAAATGTTTTCTTAAAAATATATTTTTGTTTTAATGATATTACGCCCTTGAGGTGATTTTTCCAAGAAAATGGCGCTATAAAAGTAATCCATTTATTATTATTGACGCCGTACAAATGGAAATGTCTAAAGTGAAGTATACACTAAAAATTATTTGAAAATCTATAGAGACCTTACAGAGCATAGAGTGATACTTATCCAAGGCAGTGTAGTCAGTTTTTGATGATTTTTGCCGGACTCGGCAGACCTGGGCGTGGCTAAGACTAAGGCTAGAGTATTTATACATCCATTCATAGCACATATCGACATAATGTTTTTGTTTATTCGTATAACCAATTTTTCACAGTATTGTTATCAACAAAAATATAGCATATAACCTAAAAAACCGTTTAGTTGTGTCAAGTTAAGTGGCATAATAAAAAATCCCGCGGTGGAAGTCCCGCGGTGACCCAGGAAACCAAGATCATCGTTACAGTACATAGAAGCGGTGTATTATATTTGCTGTCTCTTTTTCTCTCATGGTGTACGACGTGAAAACCCGGAGAAAGTGATTTGTCGCAAGTTTGTATAGGTTGGGTAAAAAATAATTAGCTCCATTTATCTAGTTTCAGTATGAATACGAGCGAAAACAAATAACAAACGAAAAAAGTTCCTGGTTTTTATTCTGTTTTGTTTTAAGATTTCAATTAATTTCTAAATTTGATACTTATGGCTACGTTTTATTTAAAAGAATTATCTTGTAAAATCTAGATTGTATTAAAATTAATAAATATATATACACATATAACAATTCGACCGGTTTCGGTTAAACTTAACCTTCATCAGGAACGTATAAGTATAAACTAAGATTAAATATAGAGTAATACAGTAGACAAAGAAATTAGTGAAAGAGACAAAACATTAATATAAACAGGACAAAGCATCAGAGAGGGGGTGGTAATGGAGTAGGTAGAGAGGCAGGGGGATGGGAAGAGGAGAAGGGAAATATTTAAAAGCTTATTTTGCGCTCTTATCTAGAGGTTACGGGTTCAAATTCCGGCGTGCGCATATAAATTGCGTTTTATTAATACCTTTTATTTCATATTTAATTAATGAAAAAAATAGTTTGCTATGTTTGTGGCACGTTCCAGAGAGGCAGATACTCTAAGTATGGCCCTGGTGACAGACCACTATTCAGAATCGAAACTTTGATTGACTAGATCTGAATAATAATAATAATATTTGGATAATTTATATAGCGCCGTTTTTGTTAAAAATCACCTCAAGGGCGCTGTACAAATCTTAATTTCTACTGAATATTAGTTCTTAGTTTATATAAATATACAGCAACATACTTACCTGATAGGTCACTTCTGGCAGGACACAATCACCATATCATAATAACTTAAAATTTAGCTGATTCTTACATATTTATATTTTTTATTATTATTTTTTATTTTTTTATTTACATAGCCAGGTATTTCCAAACCTTCCTCTTCCCACAATAGATAAAATAAAATCCCCAATACGCAAAGTTAACTGTGTCGAGCGGCAGCATTTTTCATCGACAATTTTGTTGCGGACAATAATAGGATCTCAGAGCAATAATATACAGGAGGGAGCGCCTCTGTGGTCAGTATTTATGATTTTTGTTAAACTTGGGCGTGGCTAGGACTAGGGTTAGAGTCTTGAAGTAACAATGTATGGAAGGAGAGCTAATTATTTTTACCCAACGAGGACCTTAAGATCATCCTTACAGTATATAGAAGCGGTCTAGGAAATTTGTTGTCTCTTTCTCTCTCACGGTGTACGACGTAAAAACCTCTGAGAAAGTGATATATCTCAAATTTGCATAGGTTGGGTAAAAGGAATTAGCTCTATCTCCATATATTGTTACTCTAATAATATAACCTAAAAAAACCGTTGAGTTATGTCGCATAATAAAACGTAGTGGGCGGAGTCGCCGGAGACGCGGGAGACGGAAAATGTGCTTTTATATTGAATTGTGGTGCTATATATATTTATATATATATATTTTTAAAGTAAGACAAACATTCCCGGGTTACGAATAACCTGACAATATTTGAAAAACTCCTACTGCCATCATAAAAAGCGGAAGATGTTGCTTGTGCAATGATGGAGGACTTAGCCAGCAGAGGAATTGAACGCACGACGCCCGGGTGGGAATCCGACGCGTTTTCCACTCAGCTACCGACCGGTCGTTATTATGTGAGAACTTTTTTCTTTTCGTCTTTTCTCTTTCTCACTCACGGTTTACGACGTGAAAACCCGGAGAAAGTTATTTTTCGTAAATTTGTATAGGTTGGGAAAAATATGTAGCTCTTTCTCCGTATATATTCGTGCTTTGAGAATAGAACGCATCAAGAAAGAAAATCTGAGTGTTCCGTCGTTGTCGGTCGTGTAGATCGTGTGCGACTTTAACATCAAAAGTCGCGTCGCGTCGCGTCGTGGGAAGATACAGCATTGATAGGCGAAACCGCGAAATGTGTAGCACGAACCACGTTTCTGCAATGATTGATTGAATAACCTATTTCGCAGAGTCATCTGCATAGCTCTGTGCTTTACTTTGACTGGGCAAAGCGTTTTAACCTTACAGTAAGAATATACCTTTGCGAAACAGTGAAGTCAGTATGGTTGACTTTATACTGACTCGATAGAAAGAGACAAAGATATGTTAAAGGATGTTGGATATCCTATTAGTTACCGCCCACATGGAACACATTCAACAAACCAATATCAATATACCATTAAAATGATTACCAAAGTCAAAATATCACACAAACACTAATAACAAAAGGTTTGCCTAAATATGATGGAAGCTTTTCATTGATTTTATGTCTTTATATCATTAAAAAATTGAAAATTCTAAAGTTCCGGCAAAAATTACTATTTAAAACTGTTGAAATACCTCTGAAAAGTGATGTTTTATAATCTTTGTTTGGTCTTATTTGAACATTCACGCATAGCACATATCACCATCATGTTTGATTTATTTTTATAACCACTGTAAGTTTTTTAATCAACACAAATATAGGAGATAACCTCAAAATCCGTAGACGTAAGTTAAACGAGTCGATTCTGTGAAGTTCAAAGTGCGGACGGAGAATATTCTTACATACTAAGAAGTGCTGCAATATTATATGAAGACTTTTCTTGCCTCTTTCTCTTTCATGGTATACGACGTAAAAACCCGGAGAAAGTGATTTATCGCAAATTTGTATCTCTTTCCATATATATTCTTTTTATGAACCCTCGTTCCAAATGAGGGTTTTAGTGTAACCCCGAAAGAGAATTTTGTGCGATATCTTATTTAAAGAAGACTAAAATATTATGAATATACTTCTCCCTAAGTATTACCAAAAACAAACAAACTAAGATTATGTCATGAAAACGCTTTAATAAGCAAGAAAATGTGGATATCCGGAAAGGGTGCAAAGCTGATGTAAGCGTAATGAATAGAATCAAGAAAGGACGCTTAGATGGTTTGGGCATGTAGAGCGAATAAACGATGAAAGGAGCGTGCAAAGAATATATTACGAGAAAATGAATGGAAGAAGAAGTTGAGTACGCCCGAGGAAGACCTGTCAAGAAAACCAAATAATAGAGTCGGGCAATGTGAAGAGTCAAAAGTAAGAATAGAATGAAAAGAAGTCGAGGACGCTCGAGGAAGACGTGGCACGATCAAGCGAACCAAACACTTGAGTAAGGCCATGTGAAGAGTCAACCAGAATAACATTAGAGTATGTAGCAAGGAGTGTATGCCAAGACAGAGTTGTATAGCGGTCCGTCCTCTCTGCCTACTCCTGCGGGGAAACGGCGTGATAAGTAGTTAGTCAGTTAGTTTTTATAATGTCGAAAGGTTCCGGCTCTACACACTAGAGACCAAATTCTTATTTAAAAAATGTTGTTCGGTGTATTCATGAAACACACTCACAATAGTGAGTGATTCTTTGGAAATACGTGTAAACGAAATCATTTGACATTTTGCTTCGCTACAGCCGTTGTTTCGTTGTAAGCGTTCTCATTATAACCGAGTTAGACTGTATTAAAAAAAAATGCAAATATAAAGACGCATGTCTGCGATCAAATTAAAGCACAAAAAAAAATTAATTAATCATCTTAAATACGAAAACCATCTGGAGACATTATACAGCGGCTATAAAAAGAAAAGTGCGAAGTGTCCCACGCATTTGAATAAGATGTCTTTTTCGCTGCTCGCCATAAAACACCATAACAAAGATAGTGTCGTCGATCTAAATACTGCACAAAGTAAAATTAAATTTGAATGATCCCCGTTAAATCCTTTTGGACATATTGCGATCATCTAATAAAGGAATAGAGAGAAAGAGACAGATAATAATATAATAAGTTTAATTTTGAACCCTTAAGATGCTTAGGCTAAGCGAAACCGTCAGTCATAAAAATTAAAATAATATACGTGGTCTTATCCAAACTTATTTTTTAATTTCTTTTAATATGTCAAACCACAAATTGATTGCTTTCTACGAAAAAAAAAATTTTTAAATATATATAATTTTTTTTTACATGTATACCGCACAAGAGTCTCAACTGCTCCCAACCGTCTAGAGCCAGTGAGACTATGGCATCTTCTATAGGGGTATGTTGTGAGGTTGAATGTAGTGGGGAGGGAAAGGAGATGAGGAATAGGAAGGTTGGGAAGTACCTGGCTATTCAGATCTGGTCACCAAACACGGCTAAAGCCATTTCAAGCAACGTTTCAATTCTGAACGGTGGTCTTTCACCAGGGCGATACTTGGAGTATCTACCACTCTGGGACGTGCCGCAAATATACTTTATTTTATTTTATATCAATTAAATGTGTTATGACACATATTAATTAAATAAAATTTATTTGCGCACGCCGGGTTCGAACCCGCGACCTCTGGATTCGTAGTCGAGCGTCTTACCACTCGACTATGCAGGCCGTCAAAATATGATATTCACAAGTATTTACTGCGTGTAAATTACCCAGCATATTCAGATGAATGCTTTAAAAAAGAGGCTTTACAGCTGTCACGAGGAACAATGAAAAAATGCTTTATTTTTCGAGTATTGATTTCCGTAAGATTTTTAGAAAAAGTCTTTGCCATTTTGATGGATTTTGATGCCCTTTGAAATTGTAAAGTTTGAAGTAATCGATCAAAACTGCATTCTTGACCTCCGTTTGATCACAAGACTATGCTCGTATCACTCAAAGGGAAATTGTGATTGGACTGACAGGGCTTTGTGAAACCGTAAACTTCTGATTATTATCGCAGTTAAGTTTAACTTCTCCAGCTCTTTCATCAGCTCTTTGTTCTGCATACTTATCTGTGTAGTTCCGCGTTGATTGCATTGCAACCGAAACAATGGACATACAAACGTGTCGAGTAACCGAACACATTCGATTCGCAGAAGTGTAAGTCGATAAATCGACAAATCTGGCAGCGGATCAATTAAAATAAACTAAAATAAGTCTGGTGTTGTTACATGTTATTTAATACAACGGTGGACCCGGCTACAGTTTTATAAGTGCAAGTCAATAAAGACAGTTAAAACTTGGATCTTATCATTGCCGGAAAGGCAATAGGGCTGAAGCGCCATTTTGAGAAGTTTACACTAGAGCGCTTTATTTTTTTTTTGTTTTTACAATTAAATTAGATTATTCAAAGTCTAGTACCTGGTTGGGTTTTGAAAAAAAAACTCAACGAGCTCAATGCTCTCACTGAGTTGCCTGAAGCGACAAAAAGTCAAGAAAGTTCCAAACTTGTGTCACTTGAGTCCAGCCTTCTCCCAAATGGTAAATATATTTTAGATGCCACAAAAGTTTTTAGAATCAAACGAGAGTCAGAGCATTCGATGCAGAAGAAAACTGATTACAACTGCATATTTAACTCATTTTTGACCAAAGTGTCTCTTGGGCCCTTTTCCCTTTCCAGTGACAATATAGAGTTCTAGACACTATTACCAACACCTTTATTGTAACTCTATTTATATTTCGACTGTGTTTATCGTAAAAGGTAATGACCACCATTCAGAATCGAAACGTTGCTTGAAATTGCTTTACCGTGTTTAATGACTAGATCTGAATAGGCAGGTACTTCATAACTTTCATCTTCCTCGTCTTCTTACCCTTCCCACTACCTTTAGCCTCGCAACATAATTGGGGATGTAATAGTCTCACTGGCTCTAGATGGTTGGGAGCAGTTGGGACTTTAAAACTAGATTTAAATTGATACTTTAAAAAATATTTATGTTTTGATGAAAAATTCAATAAGATCTAAAGATTTACCTTTATTTATAAACTAACGCACTAATGTCCAATTATAAAAAAAAACACAACACGAAATGGGGGAAAAAAGCAATAGAGAAAGAAAAGAACACACGTATAAATGAAGCAATAGAGAAATAAAAGAACATACGTATAATTTTTATTTTATTTTTTTATATGAATACCTCACAAGAGTCTCAACTGCTCCCAACCGTCTAGAGCCAGTGAGACTATGGCATCCCCAAATAGGGTATGTTGTGAGGCTGAAGGTACTGGGGAGGGGAAGGAGATTGGAAATATAAATGAAGCAATTACAAAAATAGGAAAAAATATGCAAAGAAAGAATATTCAAATTAAAGTCAGGGTCAAGTCAAAGTTTTGGTAGAGTCGTATAGAATGACAAAAATCATTTAGACTGCTACCAAAACTTTCAAAACAAGAGCAAATGAATCATCATTGACTCTACCAAAACCTTGTTAAGGCTTTGGCTTGGAAGTACTATCAAGTGCATTTTTTAAAAATTTTATAATAACTCCACACAGGAGGCCTTGAGGGAAATAATTTCCCTCAGGGCCTATGTCATTTTTGAGGAAGCTGTGTGGAGGGTCTTTTTGAGGAAAGGAAGGAGTGAACTTGGGTCTTGAAGAGACCCATGTTGAAGGAGGGATGAAACACGGAGACCGGCTAGTCGTTCCATAGCTGTTGAACATAAAAACGAGTCGTAAAAGCGACCCGTTCTCATGTATTGAATGTCAACCGTGTACAAATGTTAGGCGCGCGTTTGGCGAGTTTCCCGACTATGCGCCGGTACCGAAGGGATCAATGACGCAAGTTCCTCGGAGCATCTTCCATTGAAATACCTGTAGAACAAGGACAGCATTCCCACCTGACGTCTGTTCTCCAAAGTTTGCAATCCGTTTGTTAAGATAGGAGAATCTATCAAACATACCGCCCGTTTCTGCACGAGTCAAGGGTTTTTATCAGGTATTTAGGGGCTCGACAGTGGGGCGTAATAATTGTCCTATTTTTGTCAATGCTGCATTCAAATTATTATGTATGTGCTGTTCTTTCTCTGTTGCTCTTTTTTTTCATTTTGTGTAGTGTATTTTATATAATTGGACAATGGAATGAATTTATTGACAGTGATTAGTGAAAATTTGTTCCATTAACTCAGAACAATGTTTTCAGTAATCAGGAAAGGGCATCCACCATGGAGTATTTGTATCGATGGGAAGGTGTGTTGTTCAGGCGGTTGTATTTTTTTGTTTTTCTAGAAATATTGCCTACAATTTACATTGCTCATCAAGTACCTGTTATTCATAGGATGTCGTAACGTCCTGCTTTAATCTGTTTCCACTCGAGTTTTGTTTGATGAACTTGACGAGGCCTGATGAAGTGTATTTACTTTCCCACACGTAGAGTAAAGCCTTACGTAGTCCACGGTTATTTTGCTGATTTGTCGCTAATATTAACAATATTTACCGCATATTCAAACGAGTTCATTTTGCAAAACTGATTTTAGGTATTTTTTTATTATTGTTTGACCTATAGTCGTCACTCGATAGCCATTTCCCAGGATATCCTGAATAACAAGTAAACAGTAAATAAATACTTGAAGATGTTCTTAGACAAGCAACAATCATGATCGACAAACAGTATTTTATTCGATGTCAACTGTCAAATGATTCGCGATCGTGGTAGCAAGTCTCGACTAATTACCGACTTTTTCGATAAAAATCTTTTCCGTGTCAATGTTGCAAATTTTTTTACGTCCGTGATACGGCGCCAGGGGCCCTAGCACGAAACATCGATATAGATTTTATCGACAGTGTCGATAATCCAGAATCGTTTCCGAGCCCGACTGAAGATCGCCAACGAGCAAACGAAAGTTCACATCGAATAAATTAAGCATGCTTAGTCAACGTGACTTATCGTTCGTTGGCGATCTGCAGTCGGTCTCGGGAACGAGATACTAAATTACCGACATTGTCGAAAAAATCTACGGCGATGTTTCGTGCTAAGGCCTCTGGTCGGTGTTTTGGACACAGAACAAATCTTGGAAGCGGAAGGGAGGGAGAGGGGGGGGGGGGGGATTATAGAGATTTTTGTAGCGTTATAGCGAAAGGCTCTGTAGTTTTAGACAGCCTCCATTGTCGAGTGGTAAGACGCTCGTTGACAAATTCAGATGTCACGGGTTCAAGGCCCGGGGTGCGCAAATAAAATTTGTTTAATTCACATGTGTCGCAGCACATTTAACAAATATTAAATAATATGTAGCATATTTGCGGCACGTTCCAGAGTGGTGGGTACGTATGTATCGCCACATTTTTAATACGGCCACACATGTTTTTACCGCACATACGTCTCGGGGATCTCATTTCCACAGCATTCAGTCTACTTTCATCCTTCCTCTGCCAGTTCCATGCCTCACTGCCATACATCAGGGTTTATAATCTGTAATTATTATATAGGTATCTACTCTTATTCTTTAATGGAACTTCATTTGTCTAAAATATGTTAATTGGTACTATATTTACACTTTAATGTACGAGATTATGAAGAATATGTATTAAATTTTGCGTTAAAAATGGAATAAAGTGCTCCAACGCACTTAAAATGTTGACTGTGGCATTCGGCGAGTCTACTTTGTCCCAAAAAAGTGTTTATAAGTGGTACAAGCGCTTTACAGAAGGCCGAGAAGATGTTAATGACGATGAGCGTCCTGGAGTTGTGGAAAAACAAATCATGGATTTTATTCTTGGATCCATTTTTTTCAAAAGTAAAACATCGAAGAACACACAAAAACGTGACTAACCTTTCCAGTTGTCAAAAACAAACCACTAATCCAAAATGGCTGATAATGCTAACATATGATAAACATATGTGTACCAACATAACAAAAAAAAAAAAAAGATAATCGAATGTACACAGCCCGCGAAAATTCAAAATTCACCTTTTTCTTTTGAACAGGCCATGTGTGACTGTTTGTTTCCTAAATAAATAATAAAAAAATAATAATAATAATAAAAAACACTGGAACGGTTCCATTTAAAATCGATCTATTTCTAAATGCATCTTACTGCGAATCTGAGATTCAACAAAGAACCCCTATTTTTAAACGATTTCGTAAAAAAATCATGAAACGAGCCTGTAGCGTTTTTCAGAATTGAAACGTCCGCTTCAAAGAGATCAGAATGCATTCATTTGTAGATGGTCGTTCTTTCTTCGCATACCGTCTGTGATCCAGACACAGTTCTTCTTTACTTTTCAAAGAAAGCATTTGTACCAGTACATTCGGTAAATATTTGACCGGCGTAATGTTTGTGGAAGTATTTAACACCTTTCGGGAGAACGTACTGCTTTTTACTATTTTTCCCAGTAAGCACGTGCTCTGGTACTTCACGTTCTGAAGAAGCCAAATGACGTCATAATATCTGTTACGAGAATTCATGAGGAATCACCTTTAATTAGCGAGGCAATGATCAAACCTGACAATGCGAGATCGTGCTGTGTCACCTGGTCAACAAGTTATCCACGAATAAAAACCAAAAATATTATTTTCTTTTATCGAAGGAAGCAATCACTTTGTGGCTTGACACTTATTGAGTTTTTATAACTGGTTTGTTTTCACGTTAGTGAGAACATCTGTTAAAACCCAGTATAAATAAACAAATAAAATTGCTTTAATCCACACGTTGTAAATATAGAATAATGTCTGCTAGAATCTTAGAGTATACAGAGTGGTATCTATCCAAGGCAGTGTAGTCAGTTTTTTTATGATTTAAACCGGACTCGGCGGACCTGGGCGTGGCTAAGACTAAGGTTAGGGTATTTATACATCCATTCATAGCACATATCGAAATAACGTTTTTGTTTACTCGTATAACCACTTTTTCACAGTATTGTTTTCAACAAAAATATAGCATATAACCTAAAAAACCGTTTAGTTGTGCCAAGTTAAGTGGCTTGATAAAAAATGTGGGCGGAGTCCCGCAGTGACCCAGGAGCCCAAGATCATTGTGACAGTACATAGAAGCGGTGTATTATATTTGCTGTCTCTTTCTATCTTATGGTGTACGACGTAAAACCCGTAGAAAGTGATTTATCGCAAGTTTATTTATTTATTTGGAACATTTGACAGAGTGACAACATTACATACATACTGACAGATACAAAATAAATGGTAGGTCATCAATCCATTTCCAAAATGTTTACCACATGCAATTAGAAATACACTGTATTACACTAATAAAAACAATAGAAAAATAAAGAAAACAACCGTTTACAAAAAGAAATATCAACACAAGTTTAAATTTAGGAAAAACACATTATAAAACATAAAATTACCTTAAAAAGTTGTAAATGTGTGTACCTTTTTCTGTGTTATGTTTTAAGTAAAAATGGTATTTAAGATTTGATTAAACCTAAAAGGTGAGTTGGAGAATAAATCAATTTCGTTGATCATACCATGTTCGTTAATTTTGCCACTACTGTGGATGTTATACAGTCGACAAATTCGCATAAGAGGTTGGGAGAAGGTTTAATTAGTTTTTTTGAAAGGAACGTAAAAAGTTTCGGGGTTTCTTAAATGACGGGGATTAGTATTAAATTTAATTGTGGATAAAAGGGAAGATTCCACGTGGTTATTTAAAATTTTATAATGAAATTTGACGTCATTTTTGTCTCGACGTTCTTTCAATGTTTCCATTTTAAAATATTCCAAACGCTTCTGATAGTCGTCAAGCAAAGTGGAAAATCCAGCTCTATAAGACAATGCTCGGACTAGTTTCTTATGAACTGATTCGATCCTCATTTTGTGAATTTCGTAAATTGGACTCCAAACTACGGAACCAAACTCAAGAATGCTGCGAATTATAGATGTTTGTATAGGTTGGGTAAAAATAATTAGCTCTCTCTCCATACATTGGTACTTTACCATTTAGGTAGGATTTTGAAAAAGCTCACACTCGGACCGTCATACGTACTCACAAAGGAAATTATTTATAGTTAATTCCTTATTTAAATTACAAAAGATAAGAATTTTTGTGTTATCTTTTTTTGTTCCCAGATGACTCCCTTATATTCATGATAAGAACTGTTTGATATCATAATTATTAAACAATATAACATGGTAGGACCACCCCGTGGATAATTTATCAGGTGGTATATTAACAATAAATAATTAAACAAGGAAGTACTAAAGATGCTTTCACAACAATGCTTTGTGTAAGGCTTCACATAACGCATTAATTTTATCAATCATTGAAAAAGTATCAATATATGGCATATTTGCGGCACGTTCCAGAGTGCTAGATACTTTAAGTATCGCCCTGGTGAAATACCACCATTCAGAATTGAAACGTTGCTTAAAATGCTTTTCGTCGTATTTGATGACCAGATATGAATAGCCAGGTACTTTCCAACCTTCCTCTTCCACATATCCTTCCCCATCTCCTTCCCTTTATCCTTCCCCTACGCTCAACCTCACAACATACCCAGATTGAGGATGCCATAGTCTCACTGGCTCTAGACGGCTAGGACTCTTGTGTGATGTATGTAAAGAAGAAGACACAGATAATAAAAATATTAGGTTACAACCGAGACTTGAACTCGGAACCTCTTGGTCAAAACCTGATCGTTTTATTCTATTTGCCTTTTGCTATTTTCATATTATTTGAATATTGTTAAAAAAATCTTTTAGTAATCAATATAACAATTAATTTTAACTAAGCGTAAAAGTAATTTTAATTTAAAAATTACATTATTTATTTTAAAACTAACGGACAATAAATAAAAAATACATAACACGAAATGGGAAAAAAAAAACAGAGAAAGAACAGCACATACATAATATTAAATGAAGCGATGACAAAAATATGACAAAATATACATAAGAAAGATCATGCAAATCAAAGCCAAGGTCAAGTCAAAGTTTTGGTTGAGTCGTAAAGAATGACGAAAATCATTTAGACTGCTACCAAAAATTACAAGATCATTGCTTGAGTTAACAAGTCTTGACATTTTGGAGAGTGGAGAATGATACCCATAATTAGAAGAGTGATGATTGAGGAACAGCAAATCATTTTTCTAAGTCTACAACAAGGAATGAGTTACAATGAATTTATTAAACTGTCTTTATGATAAGTGGAAAACTTCAGTGTCTAAGAAAATGTCCTATTTGGTAGCATGCTCTCGAATGTTGGATACTGTCTGATTCCGCTAAGTTGTTATTTAAGATGATTGTCTTTATCTGCTGCATCCAAGCTTCCGTATCCTATTAATCGGTACTATGTTTCTTTCTCAACAATTTCTGCTGCATAAGACTGCACGTTGTTTTCTCTACGTCTGGTATCTTCAATTTCATCTTCTCTATCAAATCAGGAGCTCATAGTTCCTGCTCCTATCTCCAATCTGGCTATCTTCAGATGATCTCCGGAGAAATAAGGAACGCCATTGGAAGCTGCATTAAATCAAAACAGACCACTGTGGCGGGTACTCGATTCAATTAAGATTATTATCTAAACAGTAACCGGGAGTTGCTAGGAGTTAAACCTGCCCATTTACATATTACAAATGATCTATTGCAGTGATTCTTAGCTCTAGTAACCCTATATTTTTGAGGCAGTTTTTTTTGTAAACTACCTGAAAATTAGTTGCAGTGAATTTTTTACGATGCTATAAGCTTATTTTATCAAATGGTGTACGCATTTGTCTTTTAGTCAGGAATCGGGGGTTTTATTACAGTCCCAGCGCGAAAATTTGATTTACGTAATGACCTAAATGACTTCGATGTGTTCTGGTAGAGAGAATTATTACCAGATTTTTTATATTACCCACCGGTGTACCACAAGGTTCTAATTTAGGACAATCATTATTTAATGTGTGTATTTATAATATCCTGTGTTATGGTGTTGTTTATTAACATTGCTTAACTTGATGATCAAGATGTCTTCAATGTGTTTCAGTTGAAGGAATTAATTCCACCTGTTTTGTAGTATCTTTCGGTGTCCCTCAAGGTTGTCATTTAGGACCAATATTATTTCAAGTAAATATTTTATGATATACACAAGTAGAAAAACCTACACGTGAGAAAAACCTAGCAAATTCGTTTATCTGAACAAAAGATTTACAGCTGTCACGGAGAACATTGAAAATGAAACTTTATTTTTAGAGCGTTGATGTCGGTAACCAGAAGTAATTAATGATGCTTTTCAGAAAGAGTCTTTGTCATTTCAATTGATTTTGATGCTATTTTAATTGTGATGTTAGAAATCGATCAAAACTGCATTCATAAATAGAAAATCTCCAAAATTGCACAACTGCGTTTCAATCGGGACAGTAAACAGAAACAGTTGTGTTTGTTTATCATTGGTTATCGTGAACTCACTTCAAGTGCTGGACAGTTTATTTATCTACAATTATCAGCGCCGGATTCACCGCACGTTCGAACCTTGGAGTAACGATAAAGGAGGTAAAGCTAATATTTTCATCCAGCCCATGCAAAATTGCGATAAATCACCTTCTCCAGGTTTTTACGTCGTAAGAGAAAGAGACCATACAAGTTTTCACATAATATCGCACCACTTTTGGGTATGTAAGCGTGTTTTCCGTTTCCCGCGTCTCCGGCGTCTCCGCACACTACGTTTTGTTATGCGACACAACAGGACATAACTCGAGTTTTTAGGTTAAATCCTATATTTTTGTTGATAACAATACTGTGAAAACGTGGTTATACAAATAAACAAAACATTATATCGAGTTGTGCTATGAATGGGTGTATAAATACCCTAGCCTTAGCCATGCCCGAGTCAGGAAAAATAAACAATCCTAACTACATAAGGTATCCTACTGGTATATTATTGCTCTGAGGTTCTGAGGTATGGAAAGTACCTTTTTGTCACCGATTTTTTTAACGAATTGCGTAATGGTTATTTGGACGTGTAGTCTGTTTTTTCCTATGGAGTATACGTTAAAATTATGCGCTCAGTACTTGCTGCACAGGGCGATAGGTGTCGAGGAATCGGCCCTGGCAATTATTAGGGCGTCTTATGTGTACAAGCATCAAATAATGGGCCCAAGTGGGTATTTAATTTATCAGTAACAAGTGTGGGTCATATTGAATGGAAGAATTTAAATTACATCACATACAAACTGATTGTTACTGGCGAGGAATGATAGTTTAACTGTGGTCATAAGTGTGTTGAGATCTCAGAGCAATAATATACAAGAGAGAACGCTGCTGTAGTCAGTTTTAATGAGGTTTGCCGGACTCAGATAGAACTGGGCGGGGTTTGAACTAGGGCTAGGGTATTTATACATCCATTCATAGCACATGTCGACATAATGTTTTTGTTTATTCGTATAACAACTTTTTCACAGTATTGTTATAAACCAATATATATTTATTTATTTATAAATTAACGGACTGAATATTCCTCTTCTCCGTCTACTTCCCCTCTCCACTACCTTTAACCTAACAACATACCCCAATTGTTAATGCCATAGTCTCACTGGCTCTAGACGGTTGGGAGTAGTGAAGAAAAGACACTAAGACTGACACTCTTGAGCGTTATTAATTATAAAAAAATATTTAAAAAATATATTAGAACATCGTTTTTAGTGTGGAATTTCTAGGTCAACGCAACTATTTTGCTAGTAAAACTTAATTTATAATGTACTGAAAGCTTGGGACGTGATTTATTTTCAATCTGTGGTGTCTAAAGATTAAAAGATGTCAAATTAAACAACAAAAAGCTAATATTAATAATAAAACATGTAAAAAACATCCATTCATCAAATCAATATCAGTAGATAACATTATTGTGAATTCCGTCGACCGCACTAATTGGATTTTGGTAAAAAAAAACACGAACAAATTTTATTTCTATGCGTACAAGATGAGCAATAAATAATATTTCAAACATGCGCTGGGTGTGACTCGTGCCGGAAAACTTGAATAGGTTATGAGAATTGATTGTCAAAAATAATCCTTAATTCTGAGTTCGAGTCTTGGTCGCAACGTTATTATTTTTTCCTATGTCTTATATTGTATATTGTTTTAAAATTTAATATCAAAAGTGTAATGCTATCGAAAAGCTAATTTAAATTTAAGTAAAATATTTTTGATTTTTTTATCCTAAACACCGGTTGCTATTAAGTTCGATTATAAGCTTAGTGGCTTCCTTAGCATAATGTAGAAAAGAGTAGAAACTTTTCAACGTGCAAAGTCATTTTGTCAAGAGCTACGGAGTTTTGATTTATAATTCAACTCTTAAAAATAGAAGATTTCGCTACAATGTACAATGATACAATATAGTTTTCATTACTTTGAAAATACCCTCCACACAGCATCCCTAAAGATGAAATCATGTTTCCTTGAGGACAACGCTTTTTGAAAAACAAACATTCCCGTGTTACGAATAACCTAACAACATTTAAAAAACTTCAACTACCGTCATAATAAGCAAAACACTACTTGTGCAATGTTGGAGGACTTGGCTAGCAAAGGAATTGAACCCACAACGCCTAGGTGGAAACCCGACGCATTTTCCCTTTCAGCTAATAACCGGTAAACGACCGTTTAATGGTAGATTCACACCAACGTCCGGATCCGCTCAGTGACGATATTGTTCCGCATGAGAGCTTATTGATATGGTACGAATATCAATCAAGGAGTATGTGCCAAGACAAATTTGTGTGGCAGTATATCCTTCTGCCCACCCTTGTGATATTTAACTACTTAGTTAGTTAAATAATTATTTTGAAGTGTAAAAATACTTAAATCGCAGATTTTTTTTAAAAACCATTTTTTTATCACTAAATAATATTTATAATAATTAATATGCTCTTACTGAGTTACTGAAGCGACAAAAAGCTTAAAAAAGTGCCAAACTTGTGTCGCTTGAGTCTAGCTTTCTCTCAGATAGTAAATATATTTTAGATGGCTGAAGGGCCACAAAAGTCTTCAGAATCAAACGAGAGTCAGAGCATTCGACGCAGTAAACAATACTGATAAAAACTGCATGTTTAACTCATTTGGGCCAAAGTGTCGCTTAAACCCTTTTGCCTTTCCAGCGACGATAGGAGTCGACAGGTCTCATGTGAATTGGCAACATCGGTATACATCACATGTCTAGGGAACATCTGTTCAGTGCGTCCTCTCACCTCACAGGACTTACATAAATAAAAAAAGTCGTGACTCTTCCCAGACAGTTGGCAACACTTAATAAATTATCCTTCAATGAATTATAAAAATAATTTATTGATTTATGACAAAGGTCGAGTCATACATTCCGTTAGTCTCGTAAATCAATCTGCTATTAATTATGACGCAACGACTCCCGGACCAAAACGCTCGCCGGCTCTCTGGTGTCTGAGGCAGTTCGCTACAATTAGCATACAGATTATTGGGATTTTCGCCTGGACTAGGTGAGCAGGGACCAGTATCGGATCGACTCTCGGACAAACCGACAACTTAAAAAAAAAAAAAAAATATATATATATATATATACCACACAAGAGTCCCGACTGTGGCTATAGAAATCGAGGAGATGAAGAAGTTGAGGAAGAGGAAGGTTAAAAAGTACCTGGATATTCTCATATCTAGTCACTAAAAACGGCTTTCTTTAATGTTAATACCGCACAATGGGCGATCTCTCCTACCAATAAATCTGAAATTTGCACTATTTTTTATCCAATAATGGGCATACATTTTAAAAGCAGATTTTGAAAAAGCAAAGTTTGATGTAGAATTTTTTTTCCAAAAAGCCGTTGATTGAAGGTAGGGATGGTTGATATCGGAAATTGGGTGTACCTGCGGTTCCAGTTACCGGCGACCAGCGAGGAACCGGTTATTTATCCAGTTGTTTTTGGAACCGGTTCCTGGTGCCAGAAAAGTTCCACAAAGTTGATTTTTATATTCGAATCCAACGTAAAAAGCGTTAAGAAAGCACTAGCAAATCAACGAAAATCCTCTCCAAAAAATGTACTAGTCGGTAGAGATTTCAAATCAAAAAGTACCGGTTCCTCGTCAAAGGGACCTTTCCGCCAAAAACCTATTGTGCCCTGTTGAATCCTAAAATCAACAATTTGTTAGTTATTCTTAACCTGATGTCTTCTGTTCAATCCTACCCCATTCCTTGTCGATTTGTTCTAATGTCATGCACTATTTGTATGGCCGGATAAAAGTGAATTGAGCAGCCTGTAGCCGGTGACCCCCACCTCGACAACGAAACACAAGCCAGGACGTCAAGAGCGGCATTATTTCGAATCCCGCTACCCAGTCACTTTATCGCACTCAACTCGCATGCACATCGCTGGGACCACCCAGGGATGGCGCCCTCGTTTCGCATCCATCTAGGATGACTCGTCATTTCATCATTCATCGGTCGGGCAGACTGGTCGGCGCAAATCGCATACACGGAAACAGGTGAGCAAATTGGCACAAACTCCTATTATTCTCCCAACATACAATCAGGTTAATTTACCAAGCTATTTCATCGTTAATCGTTTTACAGTCCATTTTAATTCAGCCAAGTCTTTCCAAAACCGATTCGCGGTTTCTGGATCGAACATGCCCGAAAAAAGAACCGGTTCCTCGGACAAATGATATCGATTTTTATTTGCCAAAAAAAGGAACCAATATCGACGGTTCCAGTAACCGGCTTGGAACCGGTTCCTTTTAACCGGGACAGGAATATCGACCATCTCTAATAGAAGGTGCATATATTTCCATCCGAAACTGTGAAAGAAATTTGGCTAATTTTGATTTAACAACTTTACTCTTCATTCTCCAATTTTCAACATATTGCTAAATATTATTCTTCTAAATCCGTACCTGTATAGATTGTGATCAGAATGATCGCGGATTGCAGAGTTAGATCAGTCGGGTGCGGCGGCTCCCCGCACAGCCTCCGGTGGACCAATGGTGATTTCACCTCTGATCTCATCATGTCAATATACTTGATAACAGTCTCCATACATTACACTCATTACTGCTAACTGCTGACGTTTTGGCATTTTCATTTAAAGTAGAGAATTATTTATTATACGTAAATATGAAATTAATTCATTAATACGTTGCGAGAATTATTATTTTGTACGGTTGTTGATAATATTTCTGGACCTTGGCACAATAGTGTAACGTTTTAAATATTCTGAAAATATTAACATCATCTGTGTGCAGGCTTACCTCAAGGATCTGATTTAGCCCCCCTTTGCTTTGGCACATTCATTAAAATAAAATAGTGTATCATACACTAATAGAAAATTAACGCGTTCCAAAAATTCGGAATGGTTTTTTGTGGTTTATATTTTGATCTGACGACCTCCATGGTCCAGTAGTAAGACGCTCGACTTCAAAGCCAGAGATCGCGGGTCCAAATGTGGTGTATGCAAATAAAATGGATTTAATTAATAAGTGTCATAACCCATGAAATTCAAATAAAGTAATAAATTGAATATTTACGGCACGTTCAAGAGTGTTAGATACTAGCTACTAAGATAACTATTGCCCTGACGAAAGACCACTATTCAAAATCAAAACGTTGCTTTAAATGCCGGTACTTCCCAACCTTCCTCTTCCCTATCTCCTCTCCACTACCTTCAGCCTCACAACATATCCCGATCGGGGATGCCATAGCCTCACTGACTCTAGACGGTTGGGAGCAGTTAAGAATCTGGTGCGGTATTCACCATAAAATAAACAAAACCATGGCAGTAGTTTTTCAATTCTATAAATAATACTAAATGGAGGTTACCTCAAGGATCTGGTCTAGCCCTCTTTAAGAATACATTTTTCTTTTCTTTGCCTGATTTATAAATAAGGTTCATTAGGTTAAGTTCCGAGACTGCTGCGTGATTTGTTGCAGTTAATATTTAAACGGAGCCTTGACACAATAGTTTTACGGTTCACCTCTTCTATAAACATTATCAAATGTCTGTGCAGGTCGCCCCAAGGATCTGGGTGAGACCTCTGCCAGAATATCGGATTATTTATTTACCTACTACATAAATAAGGTTCATTAGGTATTAATAATGTGACACTTTGACAATTTACAATAATTTACGATTGAATTTATTATACGCGAAGCTACTTATTTAGATGCTTAAATATTCCGTTTCTTTTTAATACCTTAAACAACCTTGACACACTGCTAACCTTTCCTTTTTTATGAGAGACCCAAACAACACTCGTGATATTGGGACGAATGTAAGGATTAAAGTTTTTTAACACTTTCATTGCTGACACCGCGTCGCGCCGCGCGTTGTCAAAACTCCAGACCGCTCGAATCCGAGAATTCGCTACCATTTCCAATACAGTAACACACATTTTCAACACAGTAACATACCGAAAGACTCTTTATCTTTTTAGTGGCCATTGTTTGAGCAAGTTCGTGCAAACTTTATAACCCGAACCTCCGGTCTGAACGGAGAATAAGCGATAAGGTCGTATTTAAGGCTGTTGCTGGTCGGATTAACGCTATCAAAACTAAAACCAACGAGGAATACAAACTGAAGAGTTTCTAATTTTGAAACTGTCAATTCGTGGTGGAAAATTTTTACTTTAAAGTTAAAAAAATGGTAGTGTTTTTTTCTTAATCATTTTTTTTATTTTATGGATTCTTTCGTAATCCTCTGCTAACTAGTTGGGGATTATACAAATACCCCTCGTAATGTCTATCTAACTAGTACTGCGGCTCATTAGGCCTTATTACTATCACCATCTGATGGTTGTATTTAATTGACTGAATTTAAGTTTACATTAGTGAGTTCTTAGGGAAAAGGTCTTTACTGGATAAAAAACCCAAGTTATTTAAAATCATTAAACTGAAGAGTGTTAGATAAAAGTCGATGAAGAGAAAATGTTTTGCTTAAATTTTGGCTGTTATCTTGAGAGAGAGAGGAGTTGCGAAAGATAGCAGAGGTTGACCACAGTTGAGAACTGCTTCGGATGGGTTAGAGTAGCCAAGAAACAAAAAAATCTGGAAAAAATAGACCTATAGACATAAAATACAAGACACGTCATATTCATACAAATCTTACGAAAAATGTAGCACCACTAGCACGTCTTGTTTTCAGTTTCAACCGCTTGTGAAAAGAATAGCCAATATGAAGCGTGTCTCGAAGGTATGTCTCGTGGACTCGCTTTAGTGCAACCAGGCGCGTTGTTTTAGTAACGTATCTATATTATTTAATTCATCTAAGCCTTAACCAAGATTCTGCTGTACCAGAAGAATCACGAAGAAGAATGTTAGCATAGTGTCCTGATTAAACTGCATTAACTAAAGAAGTGTGTTTTTACCTCTTTTTATGGTTAGTGGCTGAGTGGTCCAAAGTGTCGGATTCTAACCCAGCCGTTGTGGGTTCAATATTCAGCTAGCTGAGTTCTCCACCATTGCACAATAACATTTTCGGCTTTTAATGATGGTGGTAAGGATTCGTAACCTAGGAACGTTTGTTTCACTTTAGTAATAATAAATTATACTTGGCTAATTTGTGTAGAGCCATTTTTGTGAAATATCACCTCAAAGGCGCTTTAAAAAAAAGTTTGAGAGAAAGAGCTGCGCAGTTCACTTTTAAGGTGAGTAGTAATCAAAATTATATATTTCCCCTTCGTAATGGATGAATCGCAAACATTGAAACATTGGCGCTGTGTATATTCTAATGGTATTTTTATAGAAAGTGCTTAGCTTACATAGCAGCATTTATCGTGTAGAGTTGATTTATAAAAAAATCACGCTGAGCATGCATCTGTTTATACCAAATATCTGCTCAAGAAAGAATTTTAATTTTTGATTTTGATTAGTTTCGCCAGACGTAAGGAAAAATTGGTTAGGAAAGAGGAGCAGAGGTCGCCCACAGATGAGATAAGCGGGCGATCTGAAGAGGACTGCAGGCTGGATAGATGAGAGATTGATTGATAGGAAAATTTGAGGAGGCCTATATTCAAAGCTGAACGCCAGAAGGTTTTCTAAGAAGAAGAAAAAATTGGGCCTACTTTTTATTCGATAAACTAAAAAGGCATGAATACTTAATCTACACATTGAAAACATAAATAATAACTACTTGATGAAAGAATTAAACTTATTAAAACTATCAGATCGAAGACTTATTTAAGGGTTGACTTTTATTTTTTAAATATTATCAACGGAATTATAGACAGCCCTGATTTACTGAACCTTATTACCTGTCTCCTTGGAGTAAAAATATATGGAGAGAGAGCTAATTCTTTTTACCCAACCTATAAAAATTTGGGATTAATCTCTTTCTTCGGGTTTTTACGTCATACACCATGAGAAAGAAAGAGACAGCAAAATTTTTCAAATTATCACACCGCTTTAAAGTATTTTAAGGATGTTATTCATGTCCCGCGTCTCCAAGGACTCCGACCACACGTTTTGATATGCGACTAAACCGGACATAACTATTTTTTTAGGTTATATGTTAAAAAAAATATTAACAATACTGTGAAAAAGTGGTCATACAAATAAATTAAAACATTATGTCGACATGTACTATGAATGGATGTGTAAATACTCTAGCCCTAATCCTAGCCACGCCCGATTCAGGCAAAAATCATCGATACTGACTACAGAAGCGCTCCCTTTTGTATATCATTGTTCTGAGCCTTTTTCATACCAACGAGAACTAATCAATTCAAAAATAATTTAGTTGCAATAATAACATCAGGACTGAGCCTTTCAGTTACTCGCTTGTACCTAGATTGCATGTAGTTGGTAATACATACGCAGAGGTGGCTGATGTATTTAACTGCACGGAATGTAGATACAAGAAGGCTATAATATCAAATAGCTTCAATCAATATCAATTTAATGTAATCAAACAAATACAATGTGTGGAATACTTTTGTTTACTACTCATTCTTGCTTTTCATATGAGCAAATATTTTACACTGTTAAATGCACCTTTATATGTAATGTCGCAATGTCTTAACCTTGGAGTTAGAATATAGATGGAGAGATACCTTTACAAAACAGTGTAGTCAGTATTTTTGATTTATTCTGACTCGATTAAACAAAACAATATTAATACACCATTAAAATGATTTATATTCAATAATATCACACAAACACTAATAACAGAAGGTTTGCCTTAATAATTATGGAAGCTTTTTGTTGATATTATGTCTTTATATTATTAAAAATGTGAATTTGGGCAAAAATTACTATTTAAAACTGTTGAAATACCTCTGAAAAGCGATGTTTTATAATCTTTGTTTGTTCTTACTTGAACATGCACGCATAGCACATATCACTATGATGATTGATTTATTTGTATAACCATCGCAAGTTTTTTAATCAACACAAATACAGGAAATAACCTCAAAATTCTTTAACGTAAGTTTTACGACTCGATGATAACGGAGAACATTCTTACATACTTAGAAGTGTTGTAACATTATGTGAAGACTTTTCTTGTCTCTTTCTCTCTCATGGAATACGTACGACGTAAAAACCCGGAGAAAGTGATTTATCGCAAATTTGTATAGGTTGGATAAAAATATTTAGCTCTCTCTCCATATATAATCTTATTCCAAGATAAAGGGCGTATGCAATTAAATACGTATTAAAATGGCAAATTCCCAAGGCTTAAAAGTATCTGCTACATAAGTTATTTGATACAGAAGTAAGCAAAAAAAAAATACTTGGAAAGCCAAAACACGAGGAGCCAGAAGACTATAAAGATTCGACGTATTGTCTGCGATTTCAAAAGACTGGTAAAGATGTATCATGTATAGCTTCTGTTTTAAATTATAATAGACCTCTCAGGAGTTTGGTTATCAACAGGTCAATATTTACTCCGCAGGTTGCATTCCGTCGTGACTCTGATATTCTAATTTATTGAATCTGCAGTAAAATCATAAATGTGTTCAAAGATTTTAGAGTATTAATTTTTTAAACAATATCGATAGTTTTCAACGAAATGTGGAAAGGAAGAACACACATAAGATAAAAGGTTAGGCTGCGACCGAAATATGAACTCGTAACATTTGAATAATATTACAATTCTTTGAGTGTCTAGAACTCTATATCGTCTATGGAAAGGCAAAAGGCCTTAAGCCACACTTTGGTCAAAAATGAGGTAAAAATGCAATTTTGATAAAAAAAAAAATTCTACATCGAAGGCTCTGCCTCTCGTTTGATTCTAAAGACTTTTTTGGCCTTTCATCCATCTAAAATATATTTACCATTTGGGAGAAGATTTGGTTTTTTTCTCAAGTTAAGTATTTCCGATTCGATGATGAAATGATGATTGATTCGCCTAGCGAATTTCATCAAAGGGACTGGGCTAGTGTTGAAGCAATTAGATGAAATATAGGAAATAACACGATGAACATGTGACCTGAAAACCTACTGGAGATTAGACAGCCTCCGAAACACTGAACAGATAACCAATAGCAGGGTGTTGTGGACGTGTATGTATGCCCGAAGTAGGGCCAATTTTCTCACTTTCTTTGAACCCAATTAAACCTTTTCAAATTTTGAAAATCTTTCTTGAACAGACGATCAATTTTATTAGCTTGTTTGGGACCTAGGAGTCAAAATGTCTCAGCATTTTGGTGAAATCAGTTTTCTTAATCGGATTAGATCCTTAGACGAATTAAATAATGTAGATAATTTACTGAGACAACGAGCGTGAATGCAGTAAACCGAGTCCGCAATACATATCTGAGATTTACTGCGTTTAGTTTCACACAAACATTCGTTCGACAGACAAGCTGTCACCAGCTGTCACAAACGCGTCGCTGTAGTTTCCTTTTAAGAAAAAATGGCTTGAGAGGTATAAAAATCATTCGGGAGCAAAAAACATATCTCATGGAGTTTATTTCCATTCATAATTACCCACAAATCACTTATTATTTCAATTCAATGAATACAATCATTCACAAGGTTTTTCAACTCGAAAACGGTGTGAGATAGCGAATGCAGAAATACATAAGTGTGTGAAAGACAACGACGGCTAGTGGCGCGATACCCGATTATAACAGTAGCGTGGGACGCTCAAATAGCTATCTCATCCATACACACATATTTTTTGAATGGCTATCCTTTTCATGAGCGGGTGAAACTAAATACAAGACGTTACTAGAGGTGTTACATTTGTGTGTCTTGTATTTCATGTCTATGATTAGATCACACTTTTAGGAATTTTCTGTTCAGTGCTCCGAAACAAATAAACACTCGAAACAAACGAATAAACATCTATGAGTCATTATTTCAACATATCTGCATAATTTTTCTCGTCTTTTCTCTTACTTTTGTTTTCATGAGTCAGACGCGTGTTTAAATGTTGTTTTTATTTCGTACAAGACTGGAATGTTTAGTGACCAATTAAATATATATTTTTATTATAGTATATTATGATCAATAGAGTCATCCGTCGATTATTTGTGCATTTGTCTAATTGGCCAGGATCGTTAATTTTTCACACATTAATTTAAAACAAGTAACTTAATTAAGGTTCGCACGTTTGACCTTTCATGCCGAATGTCGTCATCAATATTTTTATTTTACAGATTTTGCCGCGGATGTAATTTAAACTAAAGGTGTTCTGAGGGAAAAAGTTTTAGAATTTTTTTAGATCAAATGAATATAATCAAATTGTCAGACCAAATAAAAGCTTGAAGCTATAATTTTACTGTTAATTGAAATGACCTACTCTCAGATTGATTTGTTTCAAACATTCGTCACATTTAACACCGTCACATTTGATATCGTCACATTTGACATCGTCACATTTGACATTGTCACATTTGACATCGTCACATTTGACATCGTTACAATTGACATCGTCACATTTGACATCGTCACATTTGACACCGTCACATTTGACATCGTCACATTTGACATCGTCTTTGACGTTTTTTCTCTTTCAATTCATGTTATCTTTTTCTTCCTCTCTGGTCCTTTGTTATAATTTAAATGTCATTTATTGTTTTATCATTGTTCCGTTATTTTATTTTAGATTTTGTTCTCCCTCTGTATGTATATATAACCGCACACTTTGATTTTTTTGTTGAGTACTTTTGTACCCTAATGCTTAGGTCAAACGAAACCGGTCGGTCATAAAAAATAAAATAATATCTTTAAGGTTTTAGCTGTTTATTAAGCAATTTTTCGCTATAAAAAATGCATTTGATTCGAGAGTTCAATCATAGTTGAAATAAAGGTGTTTCACACTTTTTTTTCATATTTGACATCGTCACATTTGAAAACGTCAAATTTGACATCGTCGTATTTGACATAGTCACATTTGACATCGTCACAATTGACATCGTCACATTTGAAATCGTCACATTTGACATCTTCACATTTGACATCGTCACATTTGAAATCGTCACATTGAAGAATTGTGTTTAAAGCGAAATATTGCTTAGTAACAGCTAAAACTTTAAAGAAATAAAAAAAAAACTTTGAGTAAGACCACGGATATTATTTCAATTTTTATGACCGTTCTGTTTCACTAAGCCTCATCATGAGGGTACAAAATTAGACTCAACAAAAAATACAAAGTATGCGGTTATATATACATACAGAGGGAGAACAAAAAAAAAAAAAATAAAATAACAGCACGATGAGAAAACAATAGAATAACATTTAAATCATAACAAAGCAACAGGGAGAAAAATACAGAGAATATGAATTGAAAAGGACAAAGGGTCAAAGGTATTTTTTCATTTCTTTAAATATGTTAAACCACAAAGTGATTGTTTTCTACGAATATGGCTAAAACTTTATTTTAAAATATTTGTATTGTGTTTTTAGTATATATTTATTTAAAAAAAACATATGACGCATACCAGGCATTGTTCAAAATATCAATCAAAATTCACTGGCCAGAGTCAAGAGCTCTATCGTTAAAACTTAATCATAATATTATCATATCATCGTTGAACTAAATTTATTGTCTGAATAATCTAAAAGCTGTTTCATCACACCTTCTGTACTATGTATTGAATATCGCTAGATAACAGGAAATAATCAGGTCACGGCTGATACTGTAAGTATCGCCCTGGTGAAAGATCACCATTCAGAATCGAAACGTCGATTGTAATGGCTTTCACTGGGCTTGGTGACTAAATTTATTGAAAAATAAATACATGGCCTGTTCAAAAGAAAAGGTTAATTTTAAATTTTCGCGGACTGTGTACATTCGATTATCGTTTTTTTTTGTTATGTTGGTACACATATGTTTATCATATGTTAGCATTATCAGCCATTTTGGATTAGTGGTTTGTTTTTGACAACTGGAAAGGTTAGTCACGTTTTTGTGTGTTCTTCGATTTTTGTACTTTTGAAAAAAACGGATCAAAGAATATGTATTAAAATTTACGTTAAAAATGGAATAAAGTGCTCCAACGCACTTAAAATGTTGACTGTGGCATTTGGCGAGTCTACTTTGTCTCAAAAAAGTGTTTATAAGTGGTACAAGCGCTTTACAGAAGTCCGAGAAGATGTTAATGACAATGAGCGTCCTGGAGTTGTGGAAAAACAAATCATGGATTTTATTCTTTGATCCATTTTTTCAAAAGTAAAAAATCGAAGAACACACAAAAGCGTGACTAACCTTTCCAGTTGTCAAAAACAAACCACTAATCCAAAATGGCTGATAATGCTAACATATGATAAACGTATGTGTACCAACATAACAACAACAAAAAAATCGAAAATCTAATGACACAGCCCGTGAAAATTCAAAATTCACCTTTTCTTTTGAACAGGCCTCGTATATACAGAGCGAGTACCGCATCATCACTATACAAATTATGGGTATAATTCTCCAATGTCCAGAATGTCAAGACTTGTTAACTCAAGCCATGGTCTTGAAATTTTTGGTAGCAGTCTAAATGATTTTTGTCATTCTTTACGACTCTACCAAAACTTTGACTAGACCATGACTTGAATGTTCTCTCTTATGTTTATTTTGTAATATTTTTTTCATCGCTTCATTTATTATTATGAATGTGCTATTCTTTCTCTGTTGCTCTTTTTTCCATTTCGTGTTTTATATGTCTTTTTTATAATTGGACTTTGTCCGTTAATTTATAAATAAATATAGCATTCTAGATTGGGGTATGTCGTAAGGCTAAAGTAGCGAAGAGGGAAAGAAGATGGAGAAGAGGAAGGATGGGAAGTACCCGGCTATTCAGATCTGGTCACAAAACACGGCAATTGCAATTTCAAGCTACGTTTCAATTCTGATTTTTTCCACAACTCCACACAAGAGGCCTTGAGGGAAACAATTTCCCTCAAGGTCTGTGTCATCTTTGAGGATGCTGTGTAGAGGGTATTTTTGATGAAAGAAAGGAGTAAACCTGGGTCTTTAAGAGGCCCATGTTGAAGGAGAGAGGAAACACAGAGGCCGACAAATCGTTCCATAGACGAGCTGTTGAACTTAAGAACGAGTCGTAAAAGCGACCCGTTCTCATGTATTGGATATCAACCGTGTACAAATGTTGGGCGCGCGTTTGACGAATTTTCCGACTATACACCGGTGCCGAAGGGATCAATAACGCAAGTTCCTCGGAGCATCTTCCATTGAAATACCGGTAGAAGAAGACAGCATTCCCATCTGACGTCTGTGCTCCAAAGATTGCAATCCGTTTGTTAAGATAGGAGAATCTATCAAACAGACCGCCCTTTTCTGCACAGAGTCAAGGGTTTTTTCAGGTATTTAGGGGTTGTCAAATTCAACAGTAGGGCGTACTTGCAATTTGTACAGGGTCAGCAGTTGTGTACTCTTGAAGTATCTGCGGGCCCTGTGCAACACGCCCAACTTCTGAGAGGCTAACTTTACTCTGGCTTCGATGGAGCCGCCTTGCCTTAACTGGTAACTTAAGGTTACACCAAGCATTTCAATTGAAGGTTTGTTGGGAAGATTACTAAGTTGCGCCCATGTGCAACTTATTCATGTCACTAAGCATTCATACCTTGAAGTAACAATATATGGAGAGAATTGTAATAATTATTTTTAGTCAACCTATTCAGATTTGGGATAAATCACTTTCTCTGGGTTTTTACGTCGTACACCATGAGTAAGAAAGAGACAACAAATTTTCCCCAATTATCACACCGTTTTAAAGTATTGTTAGAATGTTCTTTGTGTTCCGCGTCTTTCTTGACTCCGCCCACGCGTTGTGATACGCGAAATAAATTGACATAACTCAACGGTTTATTAGGTTACATGTTATATATATATATATATATATATATATATATATATATATATATATATATATATATATATATTTTTTTTTTTTTTTTTTTACAATTCTGTGAAAAAGTGGTTATACGAATAAACAAAAGCATTATGTCGAACTGTGCTATGAATGGATGTTCAAATACCCTAGCCCAGATCTAGCTGAGTCCGGTAAACCTGTTATAAACTGACTACAGCTCTCTCTACAGCGCTCTCTCTTGTATATTATTGCACTGAGATTCATACCAATGTCCTTTTGTATTTCTTAATTGCATCCTTTAATGTCTTTCTGTCTCATATATTATATCGTAATGATCTTTTCTAAAACTCTTTTTAACATGTATTACTCCATACCCATAGACCACATGTTTGGACTCTGGACACTTTTAAGTTTGACCATTAAGGTATAAAGCAGAACATTACTGTAAAAAACACACTCTACCATTACGCTCTACTATTAAACCGAGTTCAGTTAAAGGTTTGATTACCAATAAAAAGTATTCCAGTAAAAGTGGTTATATTTTATTCAACATCCCTGAACAAGGCCTTACCCAAGGAGTATTCTGTCGGTCGCACACCCATCATTACAGTACACGGTAAATATGGGAAATGAATATCGATTTTAATGACAAAAAGTAAATATTTGAATGCAATTAATTTTGTTGAAAGCACCTTCATGATATTAAATAATTTCCTCATTCTTCAGACTACTTGTTTGCTTTGCATTCATTATTATAATTATCGCGTGATGTCATGCAGTTTATCACTTCGTCTGCTGAATTAGCGTGAGGTATTTTACAATATCAATGTGGTTATCAAACAGCTGTGGACGATTAAATTAATTAAATAAAAACACACATTGTTTTAATTCACTTTCATTTTGGTATATGTCAACTAGTGTCGATTCAGCAGAATCTTCATCGGGACTTAAAAATATACCAATGAAATAATAGGAATGTGCATATATATATAATGGTGAAAATGGGGAAAAGAGAGATAACATGTTAGGAGGGAGACAACAATATAACAATAGGACAAAAGGAACGTATCATATAATGTATTTAGTTAATTGGGCGAGGGGGAAACCATGGAAGACAGAGAGGGTAGCAGAACGTCAAGTTTGAGGGGAGGGAGAGGTGGAGGAGAAGGGAAACATGTTTAAGATAGGACTATAAGTTTGAAAAAAATGGTTCTATTAATTCAGATTCAGATTCCGGTATCTGAATTAATATATAAAAGTGGATTAAAACAACGTGTGTTTTTATTTAATTAATTTAATCGTCCACAGAGTGTTCGCTTATTGTGATGATTAAATTAATGTCTACCGCCACACTTTTGCTAAATTCTCACAATTTTTTTTTAACAGAATTTAAAAAAGTTATGAAAATGAAACAATAACTGTGTATAAGACCACAGATTTCATTTTAAATTGTATTACCGACCGGTTTCGCTTAGCCTAAGCATCATCAGGGTACAGAATTAAACTAAACAAAAAATACATTTTGCCTCTTTCATTTCATATTATCTGTCTCTTTCTCTCTGTTCCTTTGCTATAATTTAAATGTTAGTCTTTTGTTTTCTCACTGTTCTCTTATTTTATTTTATACTCTGTTCTCCCTCCGAATGTACGAGTATAAATAACCATACACTATGTATTTTATACATTTTGCTTCATTCATTTCATATCATCTGTCTCTTTCTCTCTGTTCCTTTGTTATAATTTAAATGTTGTTCCCTTGTTTTCTTGCTATTCTCTTATTTTATATTGTGTTCTCCCTCTGTATGTATCAGTATATATAACCATACACTTTGTATTTTATACATTTTGCTTCATTCATTTCGTGTTATCTATCTCTTTATCTCTGTTCCTTTGTTATAATTTAAATGTTGTTCCCTTGTTTTCTTGCTGTTCTCTTATTTTATATTGCGTTCTCCCTCTGTATGTATGAGTATATATTACCACACACTATGTATTTTTTGTTTAGTTTAATTTTGTACCATGATGATGCTTAGGCTAAGCGAAACCGGTCGGTCATAGAAATTAAAATAAAATCTGTGGTCTTATACAAAGTTATTGTTTCATTTTCATTAAATATGTCAAACCACAAAGTGATTGCTTTCTACGAAAAAAAAAGAAGTTATGTTAATGAGAGATACAAAAAAATGAAAAGGGTTTCGGTGGCACGGTGGGTAAACGTGTCCTCCCGGATAGAGAGAGAAACGTTGAGTTTTTGTCGCGACCTAATCTTTTTTCTCTTCGTATATTTTTCTTATTCCCATTGTTTTAATATTATGAATGTTTCAAAAACGTTTATTTTTATTTATTCGGCCTGTTTTGTGAGGCGAGTATAACCGATGAATGTGGATTCGAGGGTAAAACGAGTTATAAGGGTTCAGAGCGAGTGGGTCTATATCATCCTCAAAAATCAGATTTAAAAGTGACGATGAATTTGACGATTTCGCATTGCTTGCGTTGTTTTTAGGAAATTGTAAGCATATCATTATTAAAAATTATAATCTATGTTATATTAACTTTTATTTTAAAAAATACTATAACTGTATGCTGTAGAAACGATGCCAACGATGTTGTTTAAAACGTGTATTAGAATTTTTTTTCCCTATTTTAAAATGATTTTATTTTTTAGTCTGATAGCAAGTTTTAAACGTGCCGTATGCAAGCAATCCACATGTGCATATGCATCAGTACATAATCTGCAAACTTATCGACACCAGAGCTCACCGATTCTGAGTTTCTGCTGCTTCAAACAAGCTGATTTTTTGATAACATCTACCAGGGCAACAGAATATAGTGAGGTGAATTTTGTTTCGAATCCTTAGCGAAACCCCTGATAAAAATAAAAAAGTTTGTCCGGTATAAAAGTGCAGCGGTGCGTCACCTCTCCGAGTGAGTCTGCGGAATGCAGTCCCCAAGGACACAGCGCGGTGTAACCAAATTCTAATGCTTTCACTGCATGCCAGAAATTTAGATAAATCTTCCATTTATATATGAACACAGCATCTTTAAGGTGACATGTTGTACAAGTTATAATTTGGTTGGCTTGCTCATAGGAAGATCAACCATATACAGGGACGGATTGTGATCAATCGAGAGTTAGGCCTAGGAGTAAAAATATACTTGGAGAGGTACCTTTGCGAAACAGTGTAGTCAGTATTGTTGACTTTATACTGACTCGATAGAAAGAGACAGAGATATGGAGTAACAATATATGGAGAGAGAGCTAATTCTGTACCTTTGCGAAACAGTGTAGTCAGTATTGTTGACTTTATACTGACTCGATAGAAAGAGATAAAGATATGGAGTAACAATATATGGAGAGAGAGCTAATTCTTTATACCCAACCTGTACAAACTTGGTATAAATCACTTTCTCCTGGTTTTTACGTCGTACACCATGAGAAAGAAAGGGACAACACAATTCCCCAAATAGGGTGTATTGTGCGACTGGATAGAGTGGAGAGGAGAAGGAGATGGGGAAGAGGAAGGTTGGTGGAAGTACTTGGTTATTTAGACCTGGTCACTAAACGCAAAAAGTCAATTCAGCTTTTCCTTACACCTGTTGAAATTGATCAAAAAAATAATAATTTTGAAATTCTTTCTTGAACAGATTATCAATTTGATTGGCCTGTCTGGGGCCTAGGAGTCGAGAGGTCTAATACACATAAACTGGTTAAATCGGTTTTGACAATGCACGAACTCTTGCGAGTAACGTCTGAAATGAGATTGGAAAAAAAAACAAATTAAAGGACCAGAGGTTTTTTATTATTAAGAATCCTTCCCTGTAGCTAGGTTTCAGCTTTCCGGAAATTAGAGCTTTTCTAAGACTGTAATCTAATATTATAAGAGGTTGTGTTTAATGTGACGTATTTATGATTTGCATCAGTGAGAAATTTAACTCCCCAAAATGGATACCAATCGTATTCGTTGAGTAAAAAAAAAATATCTTTTTTTGTGTTGTTTGACTTTTTAAGTGTTGCATTACCTCCGCATTATTTAGGCGACGTTTCGGACTTTGAAGTATTCATTTTCAGGGCAGAGAGACGCTTAAAGTCTTTACGTAATGTCGGCTTAATAATTAATAAGCAGTTCAATATTTGGTATATTTTCTCTAAACAAATAAAATTTTCGTTTCCTATTATCTGTCTCTTTCTATATGTTCTTTTGTTATAATTTTAAATGATATTCTATTGTTTTCTCACTGTTTTCTTATTTTATTTTACATTGTGTTCTCCCTCTATATGTACCATAGAGTTGGTAGAGTAGTCTCTATCCAAGGCAGTGAAGTCAGTTTTGGACTTGTTTTTATATTTATACCTGGGCGTGGCAAAGACTAAGGCTACGGTATTTATACATCCATTCGCATCACATATCGACATGATGTTTTTGTGTATTCGTATAGCCACTTTTTCACAGTATTTTTATCAACAAAATATAGCATATAACCTAAAAAACCGTTTGGTTGTGTCAAGTTTAGTGGCATAATAAAAATGTGGGCGGAGTCCCGCCGTTTACCAGGACCTTAAGATCATTGCGACAGTATATAGAAGCGGTCCACGGAATTTGCTGTCTCTTTCTCTCTCATGGTGTACGACGTAAAAACTCGGAGAAAGTGATTTATTACAATTTCGTATGGGTTGGGTAAAACAAATTAGCTATCCCTCCATTAGATTCTTACTCCGAGATATAGTATATATAACCACACTCGGTGTATTTTTTGTATCCTGATGATGCTTAGGCTAAGCGCAAACTGTCAGTCATAAAAATTAAAATTAAATCTGTGGTCTTATATTAAGTTACTATTTTATTTTTATTAAATATGTCAAACCACAAAGTGATTGCTTTCTACGAAATTATAATAAATAATACTCCCAAAGTCATATGACATAATAAATCATCATATTTAAAAGTAATTTGGAGAAAGATTCTATGTTTCACCCACACTTATCAATAGCTTTATACGTTTAGTGATCAATTCTCAGTACCCATATTCTTCCAAGCTTTTCCTCCATTATTCCAATCCCCCTGTTTATATGAGAACTGCCTTATGATATTCCATAATAATTGAAAACTAATTGAAATACAATAATTATGCATAAATTTTCCGATATCAAAATGGCATTCCGCAAGGCACTCTGTTGTGTCCAATAACGTTACAAATATATAGACACATTATAGCCTTATTATTATCACAAAATGTGGCAAGTAACAAACACACTTACGTTACCGGTAAATTCATCATTCAAATATCGGTCATGTGTCATCATGTATGACAAAGATAGACATTCATAGAATAGGTGTGTATGAACGAAACAGATGTAGGATCGGACTGCGTTCCATACTTGCTAGTAGCGTTGAATGCTCTGGTAAGAATGAGATAGCACTTCGCTTACTCGCTTACGCAGAGACGTCATTATGTTGGTCGACAATGGAGATAGTAGTGTTGTCTAAAATAATAAGTAATTTGCGCGTACTTAGAAATGAAATGTTATTCCTTGGCTTTTAGTAGTCTTTGTACTATAATTGAAACACTTTCTCATAACACACGAGGGCATTATGGTACTTACTTTTGTAATTTGATTAGATATAGTAAACGACCTCAATCGACGCGTGACAGTTTTGTATTATATCGGCCTAAACACTGAGCACACCAACTAGCGTGGTTTTTGCTTGCTTTGAGATCGCTACAACCTGTCTATATATTCGTAACGTCATTGGTTACGCCCACCTTTACCAATAATTCAAATCATCACCTCTGCAATTACAGTGCGAGGCGGTCATCCAGATCAGCTCGCGTCACTCTATTTACCTTCTAGACTACCTGTTGGATAGCAGGTGGGCTGGCTCCACAGTGAGATAATAATTAACAGCGAGACGACGATGGCCGCAGAATGTCCTTTGTACGCCCGACAGCTGAAGGTCCTAAGCTCATTCAATCATGATGAAGACGTGGGATGTGCAATATTTTTGCGATCGATTGTCAATCACGCATCTACAGCTGGGAGATTTGCACCGAGCCAGAATAGGGACTAAAAACGCTATGTTTATGGTTACAATATTTTTAATAGGCTTTCTTAGAATATATTTTTTTACTTTCATGAAAAATGTCTTGAAAACCCATAAAGTACCGATAATTTACGTATTATAAAGAGTTGTCGGTGTCAGCTGTGCTAAAAAGAATGACTTTTTGAGTCGTTCCCTCATTGCTGAGGATTGTGACTCCCGCTCTAATTACCCCGACGGCTGCACCACTCTATAAGACCTCATAAAAACAGTGGTTCACCAAATAGATCAATGACCAAATAGGTGAATGAAATAAAAATATCGTAGATACATGCATAGTATAGTAAAGGAAACTAAACATTTATTTACACCCCACATATAGACAAGGTATTATATATCCGAAGGAGTTATATGAGATATGAGTACAAACTGAAGTAGTGTGACCCATTATATATTTTATAATAACGCAACTAATGTGAGCAATGAAAAACAAAAAGATAAGATATTTATACAATTATATACGCCATTATGGGCTTTTACATAACAGTGTAATATATAACATAAAATAAAGATGAAGTTAATAGAAATATTATAATGCAATAAATTAACAGTAATATTTTTGAAAGAGGTATGCTACTATAGCCTTCTTGTAACTAGTTCAGTGCAGTTGAATATATCTACTATTTCAGCGAAAGAATTATTCACTATATGTAATCTAGGTACAATCGAGTATCTAAATGACTCAGTCCTGATATTATTGTTACATTTAAAAATAATTTTAGATCGAGTGGATCTTTTAGGTACATATAAGGTAATTAAGCTAAATAAATCAGGGCTGTCTATAATACCATTGACAATTTTAAAAATAAAAGTCCATAAATATATACAAGAGAGGTTCATTTTTATACACATGTTATGAGATAATCGTTGAATTGTCAAGTGTAAAAAAATATTTTATTAAAGAGTATGTAGATCGTTATGTACCTAACGGTTACTCTTGTACTTACATCAAGAGATAGTGACAGAATTATATCTGTGATCTTTCTCCCATCTCCTGCTTTTTACTTTGCCAGTGACTATGAGATTCTCCAGGTTCGAGTTCTCAGTTGGAAACCTTAACATAACCTAACCTCGAAATCCAAACAACTTAATAAAACGTCGTCTGATTTTGTGGTTTTGTCTTTGTTATATCCCTTAATTTTTTTGTAAATCTTATTTTCTAATTCTTATTACTTCTTATTCTCAATTTTTGTCTGATTAATCATTCACCATTGCACAGAATCAAACAGGTGAATAGAGATGATTACATTTGCAACTATTATTACATCAGACACAGATGTATAGACATGTAACAAAGGAGCCCTGCACAGAGTTTTTTTATCTGAGTAGGCAGGAGGAAAAACAGCAGATTAATTGATAATAGAGATAGGTACCACCAGATGTCACTGATTGCTATTGAATTTGTTCTGTAAAAGCACTGCCTAGACACTAACAAATATACTAACACAGACGAGCCACTCGATCGCGCACACAGCTCACAGCATACATGCATACATATTTAGTGTAGTCTAATAAACATAGAATAATCCACTCTGGCGTTGGCAGCGTTTGGGCATATTTAGTTACTGCTTTTGACACGCTATAGTAGGACGGTCGGCGGGGCGCTGGCGGCGGTGCGATTAGCTGAACTTCCGGCAAATTTTTGAAACTAGATTTATTGCAGTAATTTTATATTATTTAATCTAATAATATTGATATTTTTATGCAAGTACGGCAGGGTAGACAGTGCTCATGTGCCTGTATGGAGTGCACGACTCTGTCATCAATAATACCGCCACCAAACTGTATCAGTCTGATGATGAATGTACCAGGAGCGCAGGAATGTGACCAGGTCATTTTGTGAGTTGTGATATCACCTGGGTGCGCCCGTTGGCACGCGATCAACGGTGAACCGTCATCAATATTTCGGTGCATGCCAAGTGTACCGTCGCTGGTGCCCTCTTTGCAATCAACATGCGCGAATTGTCACTGAGAAGCCGTGGGTGACATTACAATTAGAACTTAATTTTAGAGCCTCTGTTGTTCTCCTCTCCGATCTCTCAATATGCATTTTGAGAAGACAAAATCAATAATATTGGTAGTAGACAGGAGAATTCGCTAAAAGACCTTCGAGTTTGTTCAGTTAACAAGAAATCGTATTTTTTTAGCAGTTCCCTATCTTTGTAAAAAAAGCGACCCACTTTATCCTGAGCCATGCAACCCTGTCTTGGCACACACTCCTTGATCATTCACATTCATACATCGTCTCATGCATACTCTTCTGCTATTCTTACTCTTGACATGGTCCGACTTATTTGATTCACTTGATCGCAACATGTCTGCCTCAGGCGTCCTCGGCTTCTTCTTCCATTCACTTTTCCGTCATATATTCTTCTCACAATCTTTCTTAGTTCATCCGCTCTACATGCCCACACCATCTAAGCATTCCTTTCTTAACTCTATTCATGACGTTTACATCAGCCTTACATTCTTTCCGGATATCTACATTTTTAACAGGGTCATGCATGGTTACATCTTATTTCTATAACATTCAGTCTGCTTTCATCCTTGCTCTGCCAGTTTTAAACCTCACTGCCATACATCAGGGTTGGTATAAGCACTCCATTGTGAAATACTAGTTTCGCTTCTTTGGTCAATTTTTTTATTTGCCCCAACAGCGTTCAGTCTTTTATCAATGGAGTTTCCTGCATTCACCCTTCTTTCAATATCCATATCAGCCTTTCCTTTTCTCGTAAACATACTTCCTAAATAAACAAATTCATCCACTTGCTTTAGGTGTTCACCATTCACAACTATATTGCACGCTGTTCTCGTACTCTCTCTTTCAAACACCAACTGTTGGACAAATCGAAGTATTTAAACGGTGTTTCCGAGAATCTGATATATTTTTCGTAGAGCGTTATCGATAAATGCAGTGAAATTAATCTGCAATCGAGGAATCCAGTTTTCTTGCTGACAAATCAAATAAAGTTCGTAACATTAAATATCAAGGCATTAAATTTTGCAGCGATTTTAGTGATTATGTCATCCATTGGATAATTAATTATATAATTTTATTAAGCAAGCATTTTTACACAACGTTGAATTTTGTCGTGACCAGCAAATTAATCGTGCCCTTTGAAATTTAAGAAAGAGCCAAAGGGTTCACTTATTTTATCTGTCGTATCTTAGCTAAAGCCGTAGTCGAAACATAAAATCGAAAGGCAAAAGGGCTGAAGCGCCATTTCGGGATGTTTACAACAGAGCACTTCAAAGTTTTTTTTTTGTTTCACAATAAAATTCATTTCTTCAGTATTTGGTTGGATTTTGAAAAAAAAAGTATTTCAGGTAACTCGATACTCTCACTGAGTTACCTGAAGCGAGAAAATGCTAAAAAAGTCCCAAACTTGTGTCGCTTGAGTCAACCCTTCTGCCAAAAGTCTTCAGAATCAAACGAGAGTGAGAGCATTCGACGTAGAAAAAAAAACTGAACAAAAATGCATATTCAACTCATTTTTGACCAAAGTGCCGCTTAAGCCCTTTTGCCTTTCCAGCGCCGATATAGTGACTTGGTTAATTAATCCAGAGTTGCCACCGCCTATCACTCATTCGGAACAAATTGCAAGATTTATATTGCTATTCGATTCATGACGTTTTGAGGAGGATTAAGGAAGGGGCTGAAGGAAGGATTTTTTTACAGAATTAATTACTACTGGTCTTGAAAATACCTGAAATAAATTAAAGAGGAACAATAGAGTTACTCTTACTGACTAACTAACTAACTAACTAACCATCACGGCGTTTCTCCACAGGGGTAGGAAGAGAGGACAGACCGCCATACAACTCTGTCTTGACACACTCCTTGCTCCATTCACATTCATACATCGTCTCATACATACTCTTCTATTATTCTGACTCTTCACATGAGCCGATTTAAGTATTTGATTTACTTGATCGGGCCGTGTCTTCCTCGGGCGTCCTCGACTTCTTCTTCCATTCACTTTCCCATCATATATTCTTTTCACACTCCTTTCTTCGTTCATTCGCTCTACATGCCCAAACCATCTAAGCGTCCCTTTCTTTATCCTATTCATTACGCTCACATCAGCCTTGCATTCTTTCCTGATATCCACATTTTCAATACGGCCATACATGGTTTTACGCACATACGTCTCAGGGATCTCATTTCTACAGCATTCACAGGTTTAAAAAATAGCTGTGCAACCAGCCTTAAATCAGCTCCCGACCCGTACATTGGAAACTTCTTGTCAAAAGTCACGTCACTTTCAGATTTAATAATGTTTTAATGCAGCCTCTAATTGATAAAAAAAAAGATCATTTCAGAAAGCCATTTAAAACCGCAGTCAACTTTTTTATGGTGCAACTTGATTTAATTCAATTATACTCGTGTTTGGCAATTAAAAACATGAGTTATTGGTGTGTCAAAGCCAAGGCTGTCGAGTCCGTTATTCTTTATGCACGATTGTGCAGCTCAATTGGACGCAGTTATGCAGAAAGCGTCCAATCCCAAAAATATGAAACTGAGTAAAAGGCGTTTGAAAATATGACGATACAAAAGCACATTACGGCATTTTTTAAGTGAATATTAGTGTTATTTCTTTATGAGAAGCTTTATAAATAGTTAATTGCTGATCTATAAGTGTATTTGTTGAAAAAATAGTAGTATTTCCTACGTTATCCTACATTTTAATGTTTGGATTCTTTCTGCAAAATGACGATATGTCAAAGAGTTTAGTACTAATGCGTTCTATGTGGGTTGGATGTATTCTATGAAATGGCTGGCGGTGTATATCTAAGCGCACTTTTAAGAACTATGCGAATAGACTGAATAAATGACCGATCGGTAGCTGAGTGGACAAACGCGTCGGATTTCCACCCGGGCGTCGTGCGTTCAATTCCTCTGCTGGCTAATTTACTAACATCATTGCACAAGCGACATCTTCCGCTTCTTATGATGGCAGTAGGAGTTTTTCAAATATTTTCAGATTATTCGTAACCCGGGAATGTTTGTCTTTCTTTAAAAATATATATAAAAAATAGAACAAACAAATGGCATAATAGATAGAAAAAAAATGCTTCGAGTGGATATAAACTAAATAATAGAAAACGTTCAAGTGGATTGGACGTTTCCTGTGAATCATAATATTGGCACTTTTAAGGCTGATTCACACCAACGTCCGGTTCCGCTCAGTGCCGATATTGTTCCGCAAGAGAGCTTATTGATATGGTATGAATATCAATCAAGGAGTATGTGCCAAGACAAAGTTGTAAAAATTATTTTGAAGTGTAAAAATACTTAAATCGGAGATAATTTTTTTTAAATCATTTTTTTATAACTAAATAATATTTTTAATAATTAATAAAAATATTATTTAGTGATAAAAAAATGGTTTTTGATAAAAAAAAATCTGCGATGTTAGTATTTTTACAATTCAAAATAATTATTTAACTAACTAAGTAGTTAAATATCACAAGGGTGGGCAGAAGGATATACTGCCACACAACTTTGTCTTGGCACATACTCCTTGATCGATATTCATACCATATCAATAAGCTCTCTTGCGGAACATTATCGGCACTGAGCGGAACCGGACGTTGGTGTGAATCAGCCTTTAAAACGTACCTTTAAAACACAGAATTTGTCCAACCTACAGGATGATTCTCACAAATCATATTGACGCAGTTAAACATAATTACTAAATGCATTCACACCTCTTGGATGTTTTCTAACATTATTATAGTTAGTTGATATTTGGCACATGGACGTCTTTTACTTCAATTTAAGGTCCTGCATGATCTAGTGGTAAGACGCTCGACTACGAATCCAAAGGTCGCGGGTTCAAACCCGGCGTGCGCCAATAACTTTTATTTAATTAATATGTGTCATAACACATTTAATTCATATAAAAAAAATAATATAAAGTTTATTTGTGGCACGTTCTAGAAAGGTAGATACTCTAAGTATCGCCCTGGTGAAAGACCATCATTTAGAATCGAAACGTTGCTTGAAATGGTTTTAGCCGTGTTTGACCTGGTACTTTCCAACCTTTCCCTTCCTCATCTCCTTCCCCTCCCCACTACATTCAGCCTCACAACATACCCCCGTTGGGAATGCCATAGTCTCACTGGCTCTAGACGGTTGGGAGCAGTTGGGACTCTTGTGCGGTATTTAACGTAAAAAAAGTCAGATATCAGCTATGAGGGTTGGTAAAAAAATGAATCACTAAAAATCTATTGCATTTAGAGCTCAAATGTTTTCAGCAGATAGAAATATGGTATTTATCTATAGGAAAACATGTAAAACTAGATTTTGGCAAATTGTGGGTTGGGCGCTTTCTGCGTAACTACGTCCAATTCGCATTCTGCATTCTCTGTTAATCGGATTAACAAACATGCATCGTGTTGTTGAAAAATATTAAAATATTGTTGCAATGAAATTATCCGATTGAGTCAGAGAGATTACGTGCCACACAAGCTAAAGAATCACTAAATGTTGAATGTTGACATTCACATGGGAGATATATCCATAGAGTGAAACGAGACGTACCCGACAGACGTTCTTAAACTTTAAAAAATGATTATTTAAATCAAAGAAGAAATTACATTATACAAATTAAATACATCATTTTTTTACAGTGACATTACAAACATAAAGACAGTCTTAGAATATTTACCCGAAATTTGGCGAGTAATAAACACACGTACGTTCCCATTAAATTCAAACATAGATCGTGTATGACAAAGATAGACACTCAAAGAATATGTGTGTATGGACGAAATAGATATAGGACCGTAGTACATTCAAACTTAGAGTAACCTAGAGACCTAACTTTGCGAAATGTTGAAGCAAGTTTATGACCAAGCTTGACCAAGGAGGTATGGCCTATAAACTGCCGGCCAATGGAAGGCGAAGAAAACCGTAAAGATAAACATTATTCCGTCTTTATCTGTTCACCAACGATTTAGCGTTGGTACCATGAGAAAGAAAGAGACCGGGATACATTCAGAAGCCGAACGAAAAGAGGGTTTCCCGTTTTTAAAAAAATATATGAGAATCTCGTTTATCTGTCTAAGAAAAACATATTAAAAATGCATTAAAACTAATTTCAAACGGAAGTTTATTATATTAAAACGAATAGTGCAAAAATCGATTAAAGATTGGTGTAAGTTACTAGTTTTTTTGTAGGTTAGGATGTTAAATATATGAGATCAAACTAAAAAAGACGAATTCCTTGATACATACCTATAAAAACTGTTTTTTTTTTGTCCTTTTGTACTTCGGTTGAAGCATCCGTCAACTGCACATATAGCCATATCGTTTTATTGAAGATTGCACTAAATTCACAGTGTCGGCTCGACTGACACAAGTAATCAGTCTGAAGTTTGTTCACAAAAAAAAATTGCTTACATGGCGTTCAGCCAGCCCTAAATCGTACATTTTTAACAGCAATTATTTGTCTCTTTTTCTCATACGTTTATAGAACCGAGCATAAAGAGAGCTGTATTTTGCGAGTATGTCAACGATTTGATTCATATTAGGACGGGCTCTCTATATTGTTACTCTAAGCATTCAACATCAACGAAGAGTGAACGCCGTATAAGACGACCTACTGCCAGTAGGTTGTCCTTTTTATACGTATGTGTTGCTACGTTCACCGTCTCACTCTATCTAATGGTGCTTAAAATCTTCGGGAAACAGTGAAAATAATCGTTTTATTTAGAATAATACGTAATTTGCGTGTATTTACGAATGAAATTTTATTCCTTGGCTTTTACTAGTGTGCAGGGTAACGGAAACATTTCCTCATCTCACACGAGGGCATTTTGGCACCTATTTGTTTAGATTAGAATGTGACCTTCCGCGACGCGTGACTGTTTAATACTAAATCCGCTAAATCGAAAGTACGGCAATTGCCGTATCCTTTGCTTGCCACTTTGAGAGCTCCACAGCGTATCTATAAGTTTGTAACGTCACTGACTTTTTAGCGATTTTTGCTTTTAACACATTTTTTTTTTTTTTAGTCCATTTTTCGTTAAAAACATTGAGCGCAAGCAAGATAAAAAAAGGCTGTTACTCAGTGACGTTTTGCTAGGAAATCAGTGTCGGGAGTGTATACATATGCACCAGTACATAAAATCCTAAGTTTGTGCGATTTGGGTCAACTCTTTTTGCGTGGCCTGTATCTTTAAGTCACCGACTTTTCATCAGAATATCAAACATTATATTCAATAATAATACTTGACTTATTTATATAGGGCCATTTTGCTGAAATATCACCTCAAAGGCGCTTAGAGGCGTTCCAAACTTTCGCCACATTTGACATTTTGATATTTGAATGGTCTCCGTTAAAGGTCGATTATGGGCCCATTTCAGCTTTTGAACAAACTGTAATCAGCTGACAAGCACAACAACATAACAGTTATACTTTTATGATAATCAAAATTTGTTCAAAAATTGAAACGGACCGACAATCGGCAAACATCGGAGACCATCCAAATGTAAAAAAGATTATATTCGTTTAATTGAATGTTGGCGAAAGGTTGAAACAAACGACCTTAGGGACATTTCTGTACTAATGTATGTTTATTCAAAAATACAGTTGTGAAAACAACAGTGTTTTGAACATGAAGTAACAATATATGGAGGGAGAGATAATTATTTTTACCCAACCTACACAAACTTGCGAAAAATCACTTTCTCCGAGTTTTCACGTCGTACACCATGAGAGAAAAAGAGACAACAAATATAATACACCGCTTCTATGTACTGTAACGATGATCTTGGTCTCCTGGGTCACCGCGGGACTCCGCCCACATTTTTTTATTATGCCACTAAACTTGACACAGCTAAACGGTTATATGCTATATTTTTGTCGAAAACAATACTGTAAAAAAGTGGTTATACGAATAAACAAAAACATTATGTCGATATGTGCTATGAATAGATGTATAAATACCCTAGGCTTAGTCTTAGCCACGCCCAAGTCCGTCGAGTCCGGCAAAAATCATCAAAAACTGACTACACTGCCTTGGATAGGTACCACTCAATATTCTCTAAGTCCTTATACTTAAAAGTTAATTTTAATACATCATATTTTTCCGGCTGAACCCGCCTTCTACCAAAATGCGTTTCTGCGCATTATCCGTCAGCCGCATTCTTTCGTTTGTCTGCCTCTAGTTTCGCAAAACAGTACGTTTATTTTTCACCGAATGACAAAGAATACGACAGAATAGAATAATACGTAATCCCATTATGTGACTCGCTCACTGATTTATGTTAGTGTAAATTATCTTCTATCACCGAAGCTCACAAAAAAAAATTGTTAACATAGTATTGCTGTATTTTCACTAATCCAAGGGGATAGGTACCACTCTATGTACTCTACGGTTTTGAATGATGCAAGTCACCAACATAAGCCTGCGTTTTACGACTGCGGATTACGATCGAATGCACGATCGTGCACTCTGTGTCTTACTTAGTCCGAGAGAACTCAGTTTTTATTGTCGGGAGAGTTGTTTCATAATGTCTCCCCTGCAATCTTGATGACATTTTGGCAATGTGCTTTAATGCAGCGGAGGTATCGCACTGCACTTTATTGCACAATGATTTGTAGTCATAATATGCAATTATTTATTCATAAACTAACGGACAATTACAAAGAAATACATAACACGAAATGGGAAAAAAATAACAACAAAGAAAGAACAGCACACACACAATAGCATAATGAAACAATGACTAAAATAGGACTAAAATATACATTTGAGCTTAGATGAATTAAATAATGTAGATACGTTACTAAGACAACGCGCCTGGTTGCACTAAGCCGAGTCCACGAAACATACCTTTGAGACACGCTTCATATAGCTATCATCCGCACACACATATTCTTTGATTGGCTATCCTTTTCATAAGCGGTTGAAACTGAAAACAAGACGGTGCGAGTGGCGCTACATTTTTCGTTAGATTAGCTTTAAGACAGCATTTGAGAGAACTTAGTCGAAGCCTGAACAAGATTTTGGTAGAGTCGTAAAGAATGACAAAAATCATTTAGCCTGGATTTTTAAACCCTTAGCTTCTGGTATTTAAAAAAAAATCTATTGATGACGTTGCACATGCACTGATATACCCATATCTGAACCTTTTCTCTCATTATTTATGGTAACGGTCATGATTTTAGATAATTTAATTTGTATACATATTATATATTATTTTCTTCTAATTAGTTAGTCTTATTAGCATAATTAATTTAGTATGAAGCGCATTTGGTGAAATATCACAAAACTGTGCTATATAAGTTCACTGTTATTATTATACCTATCTGCAAATTTATGATAAATTTATTCAGCAAGGAATTTGACGATCGTCTTCATTTCAGCAAACGTTTCGAACAGCATTGTAGTGTCCATCATCAGGACGGATGATCTACCACAAACACCTCAAACAACAACCGATATATTCTACTGATTGTGAAAATATTAAATATATCCTGCTCCAATTTCTTGGAATCTAGAAAAAAGCCAAAGAATTTCAACCAAACAGTTGAAAATTTCCCAAGAATAAACCTGCGTATTCCTATCATAAAATATTATGATGGATGTCACTCTGCTGCGAATTTTCCCCGGCTAATTACTGCAATTATTGAAAAATTCCACCGCATTGACGTCACGCGTCACGTCTCCCGCCACCCCAATCCAGAAACACCTTTGTAACATTTCTTTCTGATTTTTTCCGCTCGTAATTCCCGAAATATTTTGATTGTGGCATTCGCCAGGGAGTCGATTAACAATCTGCCTTGCCGCCGGCCATTGCGTGGGCGTTTCACTTAGAGTTTAACATTGAACACGCGCCGTGGCATAGCGTTTACACTCTTCAAGTATCGGAATTGTGTGTGTTTAGCCTGGCTTGTGTTTACCGTCAGACCAGTTTGTCTATCGGGATGTTTTGCCTCATTTGAATGTCTCAGGCGGCAGCAGACGCCAAAGCAAACAGCCTGTCGAAATCTCCCGACACCAAGACAGATTTGATGAAGTGAATTAGTTCATAGTATCTTAACTGGTAGCCGGGTCTCGCAGAGCCTCGTTGACGTATTACGAATCCATTTTTCAGTCATGTCGCGGGCGAGCGTTGTACGCGGTAGACAACACTGTCGCATATTTTATGAGGCGAACAATCTCTTCCGTGAGCTGACAAGCTCGTCCGTATTGTTAATGATTGATTTTTAATCGAGGGTATCTTACGAATGTAACATTATAAACGGTAATGTTTTTTAAAAAATCCTTTACTCATTTTTCAAACGACAGGTTACATATACCGCAGCCAGAGTTGACACGAATACAGTACTCACACAGATGCATTGCTTGCTTACAGTATATTTCAAATTTTTTTCACTTTGATCCATTTTTTTCAAAAGTAAAAAATCGAAGAACACACAAAAACGTGACTAACCTTTCCAGTTGTCAAAAACAAACCACTAATCCAAAATGGCTGATAATGCTAACATATGATAAAAATATGTGTACCAACATAACAATAACAAAAAAAAACGATAGTTGAATGTACACAGCCCGCGAAAATTCACCTTTTCTTTTGAACAGGCCATGTATTGTTACTCTAAGGTTCAAACAAATTAACTCATCTGCTAATTCTGGATTATTCCAAGTATTGGGGTTACGTAGACACTGCAATGCCGTAGTTAAATGCACACTGCGCACGTAATACTATCAAGTCCATTGTCTGAAGCAATAATTTGTGACTGCGTTGTGTACCCAGAAGAAATTTAGTTGTGTAAATTTATTTGTAAATGTGCATCACTCTGCCCAGTGTTGTCCAAGCAGCGTACAAATAATATAAATCAGGGCAATAAACAACACCGCGTTGACAAACCCTGAAGTAGTAAACCTATTATTACTGCCTGGTGTCTACGTGAGACTCCGAAGAAGGGAAGCTTTAAAAGGGGACCAGCAAATGTAACCAATAAGACAAACGGTAACCTAATATTAAATACCCATGTCAAAACAAAGGCTGTATAATCAGAAGATGATATTTCAAATAGTTAGTCATCTCTTTTTTAGTGGACGTTAACATTGAAAATCGATACTATAAGAATTCGTAACCTTTTCAAATACTTATTGCTTGAATGTTAGCTCGAGTGGTAAGACGCTCGACTACGAATCCAAAGGTCGCGGGTTCAAACCCGGCATGCGCAAATAACTTCTATTTAATTAATGTGACATAGCACATTTGATTTATATAAAAATAATAAAAAGTGTATTTGAGGCACGTTCCAGAGTGGTAGATACTCTAAGTATCGCCCTGGTGAAGGACCACCATTCAGAATCGAAACGTTGCTTGAAATGGCTTTAACCGTGTTTGGTAACCAGATCTGAATATTCAGGTACTTCCCAACCTTCCTCTTTTCAATTTCCTTCCCCTCCCCACTACCTTCAACCTCACAACATACCCTATTTGGGGATGCCATAGTATCACTGGCTCTAGACGGTTGGGAATAGTTTTTCATATTAAAAATAAATAAAAATATAGTGATGGTCGAAATAATTAACTTAGGTAATTCAATGCTCTAACTGAGTTACCTGAAGCGACAAAAAGCTAAAAAAAAGTCCCAAACTTGTGTCACTTGAGTAAAGCCTTATATATTTTAGATGGCTGGAGGGCCACAAAAGTCTTCAGAATCAAACGAGAGTCAGAGCATTCGACGCGGAAAAAAAACTGATCAAAGCTGCATATTAAACTTATTTTTGACCAAAGTGTCGCTTAAGCCATTTTGCCTTTTCAACGAAGACATGACAACTTAAATATTTAACATAATGAATAAATTTAACTTCAATATCAACAATGAAGATATTAATAATTGGTGGAATCTCTCATTTAGAGTTACCCGACTATGCACCGGTGCCGAAGGGATCAATGACGCAAGTTCCTAGGAGCATCTTCCATTAAAATACCGGTAGAACAAGGACAGCATCCCCACCTGACATCTGTACTCCAAAGATTGTAACTTGTTTGTAGAATCCTCAGAGCAATAATATACAAGAAAAAGCGCTGCTGTAGTCAGTTCTGATGAGCTTTGCCGGACTCGGCTAGACCTGGGCGTGGCTACCACTAGGGCTAGAGTATTTATACATCTATTCAAAGCACATGTCGACATAATGTTTTTGTTTATTCGTAAAACCACTTTTTCACAGTATTGTCACAAACATAAATATAGTATATAACCTAAAAAACCGTTGAGTTACGTCAATTTATGTCGCGTATTAAAACGTGTGGGCGGAGTCAACGGAGACGCGGGACACGAAAAACACTATTACAATACTTTAAAGCGGTGTGATAATTTGGGAAATTTGTTGTCTCTTTCTTTCTCGTTGTGTACGACGTAAAAACTCGGAGAACGTGATTTATCCCATGTTTCTATAGGTTGGGTAAAATGAATTAGCTCTCTCTCCATATAGTGTTACTCCAAGGGAGAATCTATCAAACGGACCGCCTGTTTCTGCACAGAGTCTAGGGTGTTTTCAGGTATTTAGGGGCTCCACACTGCACAGGGGCACACTTTTGATTTGTACAAGGTCAGCAGTTGTATACTATTGAAGAATTTGCGGGCCCTGTACACTGTGCAGCACGCCCAGCTTCTGAGAGGCTGACTTAACTCTGGCTTCGATGGAGCCCCGTGCCTCAGCTGGTCACTTAAGGTTACACCAAGCATGTCAATGGAAGGCTTGTTGGGAAGATTACTTCCGTTGAAGGAGACTATTTAACAAACTTATATGCTAATGCACCTCATTCTAAAACAAATATTAAAAAAAAATACTTTTCTATATTTTTTTACATTGCTCTACTTTTGTACGTGTCAACTTTCTAAGACATTTCAGGAACCGATTACGTACGAAAGCCGAGGACCGCCTGTGTGCGATTTGTTATTTGAAATAGCACCTATTGAATTTGACGATTATTAGACAACCGTTTTTAAAACCGACAGCAAACAATACTCGAGCAGCCTGTCAAATGCAACATTAAAAGAAATATCAAACAAGTTCATTAGCATAAATTAGAAACAGCTAAGACGTTGTCCAGCCGACGTACATTTATAGCTTCTGACGTCACTTTATGTTAGTTCCACTGAACAGAAATTTCCTACAAGTGAAATCTATACCGATTTGAAACAAAACTAGTGTCACTAACTAACTAACCATCCCGCCGTTTCCCCGCAAGAGTAGGCAGAGAGGACGGACCGCCATATAACTCTGTCTTGGCACACACTCCTTTCTTCATTTACATTCATACATCGTCTCATACACACTCTTCTATTATTCTGACTCTTCACATGACCCGATTCAAGTATTTGATTGACTTGATCGTGCCATGACTTTCTCGGACGTCCTCGACTTCTTCTTCCATTCACTTTCGCATCATATATTCTTTTCTTATAACTAATGTCACCAGCTTGCATAAGACCCGGGACCAGCAACTCCTGGGTCCCAGAAAGGCAAATTAATTTTACTAAGAGAATTTTGTTACTTGAAAATGTTTCAACTATTTTACTGGAAGTGTGGAAATTTTTTAATTATTTCTGGCACACGGAATCGCCCACAACTTGCTTATGTCGGAGGAGACAAAAAAGTATGCTATTGGCGTGTTTGTGTGCCCGAGGTATTATATTAGGTTAGGTAATTTATTTTAGTATGAAGCGCACTTGAGGTGAAATATCACAAAACGGCGCTATATAAATCCACTGTTATTATTATTGAGCTAATTTTTACCTTACTTCGGGTGAAATCGATCAAAAAAATTCAAATGCCGATTTAAAAAAAAATGTTTTACTAGACGAAGAAAAAAGTTTTTCAATGATTTTGGTGGTTAAATTTAGGAAAAAAAAAACTGACCACGTAATTTTCTACTGTAGATATCAGGCCGAAGGCTTGGAATAAACTCCCTCCGGAACTAAGATGTATAACGAGCCCAACAGAATTTCGGTCCAAACTGAAAACTTACCTTTTCAGACTGTCATATCCTTAAATTCATTAAAAGAATCTCAACATAATCTGTCTCTCGACGAATCACCTTTAGATATACAAGTTTTAACCAAATCCTGTACTGCAAATTCAGAAAGTCCATTATTTAATTTAGCTCCCATGCCCTAAATCGGAAAAAAAATCATAATTATAATTTTAAGTTAATAAGTGTGTCTATCTGATGGGAACTGCCAGGTAAGTATGTTCCTGTATATTTTCTTATTTAAACTAGGAATTAATATGAAACAATAGAAAATAAGATCTGTACAGCGCCCTTGAGGTGGTTTTTCACAAAATCGGCGCTATAGAAATCATCCAAATAGTATTATTATTATTATCACGCTTCTAGGGATTATTCGTTCGGTGGTTTTACGGCATGTAAGTTTAAATGTCTCCTTGTTGACCGTCTTCTTAACTCGCTTTATAGTCTTGAGAATTAATCAATCTACATGGAGTCGAAATTATAATTATTCGTTTTAACTGGAAGTTCAAGAGGTCAGGGCTTTGGTCATTCAAGTGGTATTTGTTTTGGTTTCGACATAAATTAATGTCACATTTAATGGTGTTCCAACAGATGAATTTCATTTTTTCACATCGTGGAATTTTCATTGCGATATTTCTTAGGTAGGGGTGTTTCAAACCTTCGCCATATTTGACGCCGTCAAATTTAACGATCGGCATCATTTTGTTTTTTTTTTGTACATCTTAATGTTTCAGCTTTCGAACAAATTGTGATCATCTGAAAAGTATAAAGGTCATATTATTATGCTTTTCTTTTGATCATAATTTGCTCAAAAGCTGCAATGGACCGAAAATCGGCGTTCAACGACGACCGGTCACATGTTTAAAAAAATTGCGCCAATCATTGAATTGTGTTATGCGCGCATCATTTGTACATGGTTGATATTCAATACAAGAGAACGGGTCGCTTTTACGACTCGTTATAATGTTTAACAACTCGGCTGTGGAATGATTTATCGGCCTCTGTGTTTCCTCCCTCCTACAACATGGGCCTCTTCAAGACCCAGGTTCACTTCTTCCTTTTCTTAAAAAGAGCCTCCACACAGCATCCCCTAAAACGACTCCCGTTTGGGATTAATGTTTGAAAAAAACATTTTTTAATACAGTCATAGGTAGTTTTACTAGATATCCGCCACAGGGATTTCATTTCTACTACAGCATTCAGTCCACTTTCATACTTCCTCTGCCAGTTTCATGCCTCACTGCCATACATCAGGGTTTGTATCAGCACTCCATTGTGGACTGCTAGGTTCGCTTAATTGGCAATAGCATTCAGTCCTCCATTAATGGAGTTTCCCGCATTCACCTTTCTTCCAATTTCCTTATCAGCCTTTCCATCTCTCTAGAACATGTGTCTCAGTAACGTATCTACATTATTCAATTCATCCAAGACGCAGCCTTGTCAACTGTCAAAGTACCTGATGGAATGATCGATCGCTATTATTTATCAACAATCCGTGCATAATTCACGTGATATTCCTCGGATCGGGAAGCGCCGCGAGATTAAATTAATTGCAAATAGTACCTGGAAGTAATCCGACGGAGAGATACCCAATTAAAGTTTACCGTTTACAATCCTGTCGCGTCACGACTTGCGCAGTGTAACGCGTAGATAGCACATACCAGAATGCCACACGCCACCTCCCGAAGACTCAACAAACGACTAATTATCATCGCCGTATAATCAACGAAGAGCTCGCAATTCAATAGAAACCTTCCAAGAACTTTGCTCTAAGCTTAAAGGAACAATATAATAAGAATATGAGAGCGTTATATTTTACCCAATCTTTACAAATTGTGATATATCACTTTCTCCGGGTTTTTACAGAGTATATCTTGAGAAAGGGACACAACTAAATTTCAAGTGTTAACGCTCCACGTCGAGGTATGTAAAGGTGTCTGCCACACGCGCGAACTTCACACCATTCATCGGATTAACTAATGTCAAACAGTTTTTGAGGTTATTTCCCATATCTTTGCGTATTGAAATATTTGCAGTGGTTTTATACAAAAAAATACATAATGGTGATATGTTGTATGCGTGGATGTTCCATAAATATATAATTTAACAATTAACGTTCGTCACTGTTAAAGCAAATCCCATGCTATTAGAATTTGTGTTATTTTCTGACTTAATAAATCATTTATTCTTCCTTCAAAGCTTTAAGCCTTTAATTAATTCGTTAGCCATTGCCCGTGGTATCCTAAAAACCGCCTATTTATTTATACTGGGTTTTAAAAGATGTTCTCACTCAGACGAAAACAAACCAGTTATAAAAATTCAGTTAGTGTATTTTTTTTTTAATCACAAATACAAAGGATACATCAATTATAAAATTACAAAAACTCAATCAATGATAAATGTCGAAACTCTGTTTCTCAAAATTCAAATCCGTCCCTGCCAAAAAACATTTATAAACAATGCTAATCGACTTTAGACTATATGTTAGAAAAGCGAACTGACTCGATAAACTAACGATATTTTAGTCGATGTTAAATGTCATGGGCAATTTTCGCGACGTGCTGACGAATGTTTTTTCATGTGAAAATCGCACCCAGTCCCAACTGCTTCCATCTGTTTGGAGCCAGTAGGATTATGGCATCCTCAATCGGGGTATATTGTCAGAATGAAGGGATTGAGGAGGGTGAGGAGATAGGGAAGATGAAGGTTGTGAATTACCTGGCTATTCAAACCTGGGCACAAAACACGGCTAAATCCGTTCTAAGCTTGGAGGAACAATGTATGGAGAGAGAGCTAATTATTTTTACCCAACCGATACAAACTTGCGATATTGTTACTCTAAGAATATAACCTTAAAACCCGTTGAGTTATGTCCTGCTTTGTCGCATAACAAAACGTAGTGGGCGGAGTCGCCGGAGAAGCGGGAGACGGCAAATATGCTTACACACCGAATGGTGGTGCTTTATTATGTGAGAACTTGTCTTGTCTCTTTCTCTCTCACGGTTTACGACGTGAAACCATCGAGAAAGGTTTCCAAAGAAGGCTCTCCGTATATTGTTACACCAAGTATACAACGATTTCACCATAGACAAAGTTCACTCATTTTCCACAGTCGTTGAATGCACAGTGATGTTGCCAGCGCAATAGAAAACATAATTATCCCATGATATGATTTAGGAAATATCTAAAGTAAATTTAAATAAGATCTTTTTTACGGCGCCCCTTCAGAGATGGCGCCTGTTTTTTGCACAGTTTGAACGTATGGTGGATCCGGCGCTGGGTGTAACCGACTGCAATGTTTCAATGTGAAGGAACCAGCATTGAAACAAGGTCAGGGATATGGAGGGCAGCCGTGCCATTCCGCAAAGGTCAACTGCAGTAAGTTGAGACCAGGAAATCCAGGCGATGAGCGCAGGTACTGGGGACTGCCTACAACTGTAGCGCGTTGTTTATCGAGATTTTGTACTGCAGCCCTCCACACTACCGACCAAACTTCTCAAAATATATGTCGCAAATAAATCCACAAGTTTTTTTTTTTAAAAGTAATACTGCTCCCAACCGTCACGGGCCAGTGAAACTATGGCAGCCCCAATCGGGGTATGTTGTGAGGCTAAAGGTAATGTGAAGGAAAATGAGATGGGGAAGAGGAAGGTTGGTAATCACCTGGTTGTTCAGATCTGGCCATCTGCTTAAGCCATTTCAAAACCGTTTCGTTTCTGATTGGTGGTATTTGAAAAAATTTAATAAATAAATTAATAATTTTCACCAGGGCGATACTTTGAATATCTACCACTCTGTTATTTCAATATAAATTATTTTTTCAATCGATTTTCTACATTTTCGTTTATATTGGCTAAAAAATACCTAATAATTATTATTTTAACCAAAATTTCCTCGGTTAGCCGCCTGAGTCGAAATTTTAAACTTGCATCAAAAGAAATACTCCCACTGATGCATTTCTAGCATACTGCATGTTTCAAACATGTTATTCTACTTGATACGAAGAATATTCCTGCATAATTAAAAATAAAGTCATTTTAAAAAGAAACATTTTCAAATTTTACAAAGATTTAAAACTGCTCACAGTCGTCTGCAGCTAGTGAGACTATGGCATCCACAATTGGGGTATGTTGTGAGGTTGAAAGTAGTGGAGATGGGGAAGAAGAATGTTGGGAAGTACCTGGCTATTCAGATCTGGTCACCAAACACGGCTAAAGCCATTTCAAGCAACGTTTCGATTCTGAATAGTGGTCTATCACCAGGGCGATACTTGAATATCTACCACTCTGGAATGAGCCGAAAATATACTTTATATTAATCAAATGTATAATCAATAAATAAAAATATATTTGCGCTCGCCTGGCTTGAAACCGCGACCTCTGGATTCGTAGTCGAGCGCCTTACCACTCGGCCACGCAGGTCGACGTAATGATAATAATGAAATACTATAAATTACACAGAGCCGCTAATAACAAGTTATTTATGTGTAATTAATTATAAAATTATACGTTTTTACATAATTAATAGTTAAACTATGTATATTATTAATATAAATCGTTTTATAGCTTTACAGCCCCGAGGTTTGTATATAATATTTCAAATAAATATTTACAGGTTTTTTTTAAAATAATGTATTACCGACATTACTGTTTGTTATCTTAGTGAAATAGTTGATTCATATCTCCCATGTTTTATTACGTTATTTTTTAAATGTGTGGTAGACACTGTAAGGATCGCCCTGGTAAGATACCACGATTCAGAATCAAAACAGTTGCTTTAAATGGCTTTAGCCGTGTTTGGTGACCAGATCTGAATAGCCAGGTACTACCCAACCTTCCTTGTACCCATATATTTCCCTTCCCTGCTGCCTTCAGCCTCACAACATACCCCAATTGGGATGCCATAGTTGGCATCCCCCATTAATATTTCTATATATATGTATATTGTATATTTGCGACACGCCGCAGAGCGGTAGATACTGTAAATATCGCCCTGGTGAAATATCATCATTCAGAATTGAAACGTTGCTTGAAATGGCTTTAGTGGTGTTTGGTGAGCAGATCTGAATAGCCAGATACTTCCAAACCTTACTCTTCCCTATCTCCTTCTCTCCTTCGCTTCCTTCAACCTTCATACCCCAATTAGGGATGCCATAGTCTCACTGGCTCCAGACGGTTGGGAGCGTTTGGGACATTAGTGCAGTTTTCACGCTGAAAAGAAAGTGTAAGGCCAGGCGCGCACGGGTGACTTTTGTCACGGCAACAGTTTCGTCACCATCTCCAAATCTATTGGAGTGTATGGAGGTCCGCGCACGCAGCGACGTGACATTAGGGTGACTTTTTAGTTCCGCTGGCCGGCGGCTTTTGACTGACGAAACTGTCGCCGTGTCTGTAGAGAGTACTTTTGTATGGGCGCTCGCGCACGGGTGACAAAATGTCATTCGGTGACTCATCCGCCTGTTTGAAATCCATCGCCGGAATGAAAGGGTGACGGGTGACGGGTGACAGTCACTCACCGTGTGCGTGCTCGATTTGAAGACAGTGACGAAACTGTTGTCGCGACAAAAGTCACCCGGCGCGCCTGGCCTCAGTTGAAGGAAATTGATGTCGCCAATTTATGTAAGACCTCCTTGACCCCAGACAGGGAAATTAATTTAATTTGCTGTTAAAGAAAGAATTTCTGTTTGTACTTTTCTTTACATTAACTCCACACATAAGGCCTGTGTCATCTTTGGGGATGCTGAGTGGAGGGTCTTTCTGAGGAAAGGAAGGAGAGAACCTAAGTCTTAAAGAGGTCCATGTTGAAGGAGGAAGGAAACACAGAGGCCGACAAATCGTTCCACATCCGAGCTGTTGAAAATAAGAACGAGTCGTAAAAGCGACCCGTTCTCATGTATTGAATCTCAGCCTCGTACAAATGAATATGAAAACGTTTGATCAATTTCACCTGAAGTATGATAAATTTGATCTAACTTCGGGCACGCAGACACGCCCACAGCAAATTTGTAAGGCTTTATCTTTTCAGTGCCTCCTTTGCTGTCCTGGCAAAAAGCGAAACGAATTATTCACGCCATAGACATAAAAACGTTATCGATCGAAGTAATTAATCAAATCAAGTTTAATGAATATAATATATTCAGTAATAAATCGTCATTAAAGCTCAGATTTGAATAACATTAGGGACCTGTCCAGCCAATTGTGCTTTTTTATGATGACAAAATGTTGCATGTAAATTTATTAACGGTTCAGACACTGAACATGTGTGTCGTGGGCGTGTCCGTGTGCTCAAAGTGAGCGCAATGTTACCCTACTTCTGATAAAATTGTTCAAAATTTACAAACATAAAAAAAAAAAAATAATAAGTTTTGTTGGCCTGTGTGGGGCCTAGGAGTCGAAAGGTATTAAGCAAACTGGCGACATCAGTTCAGTTTTTTGTTCAAACCGGTATTTAAAAAAAATATATTTTAAGGGTCAGCACCTACAAATACACACTTTTTTTGGCTTTCTACTACTAGCGATACTACAAATGATTTTCCTCTGAATTCTATACGGGTAGGTAGGCAAATGTCTAAGGTTTCCAGTGAATAAAATTATTTTACTTTAATCTTTTAAATTCAATATAAAATTTACTATTTCCGCAAGTGTTAATTGGGTTGCACTCATTCGACTGCCTAAATAAGCACGGTTGAAACTGCCAAATGGTTTTTACCGGTAATTAGCTAAGCCACCATTTAAAAATTCACACGATGCAGTCCTAACCAAAAACAGGAAGATCAGATCGCACAACGGTCATTCAAATTGATATTAATTATGTTGAATGGCCAAATAACCTGGCTAGGTCATCATTATTCCATATAAATGATTTGCAACAGTTTGCATGGGCGGTCGGTAGAGTTCTGGCCTTGGCAAGTACCTTTGAAAAAAGCCGGAGGGAAGAGGGAGGTAAAAGGTTCTACTCCCTATGTTTGTGTCCATTTTGTTTCTTACATTACTTTTTACATTACCTACCTCATTTGGTCATTAAAATCTGTTCTTAGGTAGGTGACAGTGAATACAAGTAGAATAATATTTAAAAAAATGATGATATTTGTTACACAATGCTAGATGATACAACAGATACTGACCGTGAAACTCTCTTGATACCATAAATATAAGATACATTGACAGCAGGTAAAGTTGCAAGGCACTAAATCCTATAATTAAAAACAGTGGATACGATACAAATATACATACATTTTACATCGTAACAATCCTACGATTGTTTATAGTGAACACATTACATTTTATACCTAAAGAAAAAACTAAAAAAATGCTAATTTTAAAGTAGTATATAATAATAGTGGACTTAAAAGAATTATTATAGAATTATGGTGCAATATTTATATAATATCGTGTTATTATGTAAGAGGATTGTAATTTTTTAGGGTCGAGCATTTTACAAAGCTGCTCTAGTTTGTCATGGAATGAGTGAAGAATTTCAAGTACTATTTTAGGAGGTCTTCAATTTCCTTGCGGTCCTTACTCATTAGCCATTTAGTAATGTTTTGATTAAAGGAATACATATTGGTGATGGCTACAGTCGGTGGTGGAAGTTTGTTGTAAGTATGAGGCGCGATGTGCATATGGTGTCTTTATGCAAAAGCTGTATTGTATTTAGGTACTAAAAGTCTTTCTTCCTATTAATGCTTCAAGGAGCGTAGCAAAGCGGCTTGCACAGTAAGCTAGCATAATTCTTTTGTCGATTTTACTAGCACGCCCTTAGCGTTATATATTGTCAATTTTATCAATGTCGAAGAAAAAAGTGTTACGTACGTACGTACGAATGTGAACTATAAAAAATTAAAACTGACATAAATTAAAAAAAAAAAAAAATTACAACAATTTTTTTTTAAATGCTCAATTTTGTGAAAGAAAAAAAAAGTTTTTTAGAACTAATGAATAAAAAGTACGCACCGTAAAAACTTTTCAAATATTCAACATACAATTGCATACGCTTGCTGTTCCCTTTTCGCTTAAAAAATACTAATGTGTGAGCAATACAAAAGGCTGTTTCTCAGTGACTCTTCTCAAATATATCGCTGTCGGAAGGGTATTAATATGCACCAATACACACAATCCTAAGGATGTGTTGTCTGCAACAACGAAAATTGCGCCGCCTATAATATATCGTCTCTGGAAAGGCAAAAGGGTTTAAGCGACACTTCGGTCAAAAATTAATTTCATTTGCAGTTTTATCAGTATTTTTTTTCTGCATCGAATGCTCTGACTCCCCTTTGATTCTGAAGACTTTTGTGGCCCTTCAGCTTTCGAAAATATATTTACCATTTGGGAAAAGGCTTGACTCAAGCGACACAAGTTTCGGAATTTTTTAAAATCTTTTTGTCGCTTCAGGTAACTCAGTGAGAGCATTGAGTTATCCGAGTCACCTTTTTTTTCAAAATCCAACCAGATACTGAAGACTTATGAATTCTATTGCAAAACAAAAAAACTTTAAAATGCTCTGGTGAAAACTTCCCAAAATGGTGCTTCAGCCCTTTTGCCTTTCCGGCGACGATATTTGGTTTCAATGGCATTTGGCAGTTTAGCACAAAGTTATGACCAGGAAAAAAACATGAAACTCGTGCTTTCTTAGTAAAGAACACAATAGTCTGTTAACAGGAGATTGCCAAACCATGATGAGACTTCGCAGAAGCCCATATCCCTGCAATAAAACGTTGTTAACGACGTTGATTTATATGCTAAACTCATTAGAATCCAACAGGTGTTTACCTCATCGTTCAGATGTGTTAATTAAATAGCTCCACCGGTAAATAAACACCCCAAGGAGTGATGTTCGTTTCGGAGAAATAGTTTATTGTTGAAGCGAAGCCATTCTCTCGTGGGCTAGGGCGAGAACTCAGTAAACGAAACGCAGCATCCCATCTTGATCCAAGAACCGCAGTTCACCCTTATCGATATACTGATAAAAACAAAAATTAAGATCAATTTCAACTTACTTCTGGTGAAATTGTTTTTTAAAAATTACAAATATCGAAATTTTGTTCAACAGATAATAACTTTCACTGGCCTGTTTAGCGCCTAGGAGTCGATAAGTCTTTTAAAATGGCGACGTTAGTTTTCTGTAAAAACGGTAAAGATCACACTCATAAAGATTATCTGTTCTCTGCCGTAGTTTGATATGGTACTGGGCGTTAAAGATAATTTAAAAAAAAAACCATCAACGCCGTTCACGATTATTAACCGTTGGCGATAAGTATGACAAATAACACCGTTGAGGATTAACTCTAAAACACATACATTGTTATTTTGCTCACAAGTAATTTCTGCAATTCAAATTCGATAACCATACTGCACGATGAGCTCAAAAAGTTTTTCTTACTTGTGAACATTACTATAAGTATCGCCTTGGTGAAAACCACCATTCAGAATCGTAACGTTGTTTGAAATGGCTTTAGCCGAGTTTAATGACCATATCTGAATAATTTGGTACTGTCATACCTTCCTCTTCCCCACCTCCTTCCCTCTCCACTACCTACAGCCTCACAACATACCCTAATTGGGGATGCCGTAGTCTCACTGGCTCTAAACGATTGGGAGCAGTTGGGACTCTTGTGTGGACTGTTGTATTCACTGTTAAAAAAAAGATTTACTGTCTTTTAAAAAAATATTCGTTAACGGCGTTAAGCGTTGACGGCATTTATCGTTTATTTCTAGTTATTTTATACAGTACTAGTTCGATATCTGCCAAGGCTTGAGACTGCAATGCTAGGAAATCTACTTGACTTTATCTGTGCAGCAATTAGACTTGTGTTACATGTTACTACTTGCTGTCCGCCATTTCTTACATTCCTCATGAACTTGTTCATTGATCAATCAACTGACGTATAAATACAAGCAGTTTGATTTGCACGAACCTTTGAATTAAACTATCCGACATTCATAAAGTACGTTAATGTTGAATTTACGTAAATAGATTCGGTGTTTATAATAATGTTTTTAAGTATAAATAGTGTAACGTCCCGTTTTATTTATTTATAAACTAACGGACTATTGTCCAATTACAAAAAAAATACATAACACGAAATGGGAAAAAGAGCAACAGAGAAAGAACAGCACATACATAATATTAAATGAAGCCATGACAAAAATAGGACAAAATATACATAAGAAAGAACATGCAAATCAAAGCCAAGGACCATTTAGACCGGTACCAAAAATATCAAGTCTCGAAATTTTGGACAGTGGAGAATGATACCCATAATTAGAAGAGTGATGATTGAGAAACAACAATTGATTGTTTCTGAGTCTTGAATGGAATGTTAAACTGGATAAATTGCAACAAAGGTGAGTCAATTGTACAATTAATCATTTTGAAAGTGCAAATACCGTTTTGGACTCTCGACGGAATGTGTGACGTCAAAATGTCCCATTTTCAGAAAGCAGAAAAAGCACAATACACAATATATTTTACCACAGAAGAGTCCCAACCGATTAGAGCCAGTGAGAGTATGGCATCCCCGATCGGGGTATGTTGTGAGGTCGAAGGTAGTGAGGAAGGGAAGGAGATGGGTAAGAGAAAGGTCGGTAAATACCGGGCTATTCAGATCTAGTCACCAAACTCAATTTCAATCGTTTCTGATTCTGAATGGTGGTCTTTCATCAGGGCGATGATACTTAGAATATCTACCACTCTGGAACGTGCCCCAAATATTAGGGGCTGTTTGACGCTAGAAGAAGCTAAACCTTTTTGTGACTGAAAGGGTATCCGGGTACCCTTTCCGTTTTAACATAGATTTTTTAATGTTCCAGTAAGCCTAACCGGGTGAAACTTCCTGACTTCTCCACAATAGTGAAAATGAACAATTGAACATAACCGTTGGATATGTGGAGGGTGGTATGTTAGCGGAAAATGCTTAAGTAAAACCCACACCTTCCGATGACTGAAAGGGTACCCGGGTACCCTCATGTATTTTATAACATGGAATCTAAAGCTCGTCCATATAGGGTGAAATTCCTATCCACTTCCCCAAGTCTTGAACTGAGTCGAAATGTATTACGCCGTAAAAGGGGTCCAGCAAACTTCAGCAAATTATAAACTGTTAAAGAAACCTTCATATTAATTTTAAAAAGGTCTAGTTTTCTTCAGTCACACAAGAGTTAAATAGAATTTGACATACATCTCGTGCTATTCCATTAATTGCCACTTTTAAAACAATCTCTAACTAACTGACGGACCGCCATATAACTCTGTCTTGGCACACACTCTTTGCTTCATTCACATTCATACACCGTCTCATACATACTCTTCTGTTATTCTGACTCTTCGCATGACCCGATTCAAATATTTGTTTTACTTGATCGTGCCATGTCTTTCTCGGGCGTCCTCGACTTCTTCTTCCATTCACTTTCGCATCATATATTATTTTCACACTCCTTTCTTCGTTCATTCGCTCCACATGCCTAAACCATCTAAGCGTCCCTTTCTTGATTCTATTCATTACGCTCACATCAGCCTTGCATTATTTCCGGATATCCACATTTTTAATACGGTCATACATGGTTTTACCGCACATACGTCTCAAGGATCTCATTTCCACAGCATTCAGTCTACTTTCATTCTTCCTCTGCCAGTTCCATGCCTCACTGCCATACATCAGAGTTGGTTTAAGCACTCCATTGTGGACTGCTAGCTTCGCTTCTTTGGACAATTTCTTATTTGCCCCAACAGCGTTCAGTCCTCCATTAATGGAGTTTCCTGCATTCACCCTTCTTTCAATATCCTTATCAGCCTTTCCGTCTCTCTAGAACATACTTCCTAAATACACAAACTCATCCACTTGCTCCAAGTATTCATCATTCATAACTATATTGCACGCTGTTCTCGCACTCTCTCTTTCAAACACCATGACTTTGGACTTACATTCATCATCAACTCATTCTGCATACATACTTGGTTCATCCTAGACACGATAAACTGTAGATCTTCCATAGTATCAGCAATCAGCATCGCATCATCCGCATACAATAAGCAACATACTTTCAGATTGTTCATTTTCGCGCCCAAGCCCACACCTTTCAATTCTTGCATACAAGTATCCATGTACAAATTGAACAACCACGGTGACATTACACAGCCTTGCTTTCCACCTTTTGTAATCTCCATTTTCTAAAATGTTTTATGCACGTCAAGTTTTCACTGTGTTTCTGGGACGCTGGGTGATTTTGGTCCATGGAGCATTTCGCCTTTGACATTTATCCCGTCTTTACAAGGCTGCAGATAGCCGGCACCGTAGACACCAGTTTCCAGCGGTTTTTGCCCAGAGTTTGGACGTAGGTGCCGCCCAATCTCTGCCATCTCGCATTGTCTGCTAAGGCGGGCCCGAGGCGACTATTCGGTATACGCTTTATTTGAACTAAACAGATCGCAGATAATATTTTAATTTATTTTAATGCTTCTTACTCCGTAATATGTTGATTCTCGCTTAATATTGCCAAGGTCGTATGCTTGGAATGTTAGCTGTTCCTAATGTATTTATTTACGCCTGTTATAGGCTTTTACATACATGTTATTATATGTATATATATATATATATATATATATATATATATATATATATATATATATATATATATAACAGTATATATTTTAAACAATAACCTCATTGGTGGAAAAAAATTGTGTAAAATAAAATTTTTTAAAAAGAGTATTGAATAGCAGATACAAAAATAACTAATAATTTTCAATAAAAACCAGGTTCAAAAATACTGTAAAAGAAAAGAAAAAAATAATATCAAGTAACAGGTTCAACTATTAGTTTAGCTCTACCAGATGACTGACTACAACTGTACTAAATTAGATTTATAGTTTGATATTGACGTGTTAGATATATCAGCGACATCGGAGTATGTGTTTCCCAGCTGTTGCATTCGTCACATAGGCGTGTTGAATTGTGAGGTTGAAGCAGAATTGCTACAATAGTATTATATTACATCACAATAAAATTCATCAGTCTTCAGTACCTGGCTTGATTTTGAAAAAAAAAAGTTAACCTAGGTAACTCAATGCTCTCACTGAGTTACCTGAAGCGACAAAAAGCTAAAAAAGTTCTCAAACTTGAGTCAAGCCTTCATATTTTAGATGGCTAACAGGCTAAAAATTTGTCAAAAGTGTCGCTTAAGACCTTTTGCCTTTCCAGATATGTTACCATAGGTATCGCAGCCAGATGCATTGCTTGGATACAGCATGTTTTTAACTTGTTATTTGACTTTTGAAAAGAATATACTTCTGGAATGTTGTTTGTTGTCCAACATTTTTCGAACTTTTAGAATATTCAAATTCGATCAACCTTCTGGTGAAATTGATAAAAAAATTTGAAATACCAAAATTATTTCTCGAACTGATAATCAATTTCATTGGCCTGTCTGGGGCCTAGGAGTCGACATTTAATATGTTTTTGTCAGTGTGACTTATAAAACACACCGAGCATTGTTTATTATATCTTTGTGGGATTGGTGAAAATACAGCAAAACTTTTGTTAATACTTTTTTTATTTATGAGCTTCGGTGATAGAAAAACTTCAAAATATTTACACTAACATAAATCAGTGAGTGAGTCACATAATGGGATTACGTATTATTCTATTCTGTCGTTTTCTTTGTCATTCGGTGAAAAATAAACGTATTGTTTTTACCAAACAAGAATCAGACAAACGAAAGAATGCGGCTGACGGATAAAGAGCAGAAACGCATTTTGGTAGGAGGCGGGGTCAGCTGGAAAAATATTATGGATAAAAATTAACTTTTAAGTATATGACCTTAGAGTATATAGAGTGGTATCTATCCAAGGCAGTGTAGTCAGTTTTTTATGATTTTTACTAAACTCGGCGGACCTGGGTGTGGCTAAGATTAAGGCTAGGGTATTTATACATCCATTCATATCACATATCGACATAATGTTTTTGTTTGTTCGTACAACCACTTTTTCACAGTATTGTTATCAACAAAAATATAGCGTACAATCTAAAAACCTGTTTAGTTGTGTCAAGTTTAGTGGCATAATAAAAAATGTGGGCGGAGTCCCGCGGTGACCCAGCAGCCCAACATCATCGCGACAGTACATAGAAGCGGTGTATTATATTTGTTGTCTCTTTCTCTCTCATGGTGTACGAATTAGAACCCGGAGAAAGTGATTTATCGCAAGTTTGTATAGGTTGGGTGAAAATAATTAGCTCTCTCTCCATACATTGTTACTCCAAGTATATGGCCAAATAAATTAATGCTTCACACTGCACAAGACCCCCAACTAGCAAGAGCCAGTGGGGCTATGGCTACAGGGTAGGTATCCTGGTACAGCGATGATTAAATCAAAACAAAATTAATAATGTGAATTCTTTAGCAACGATTCCAGCAATTTACGGATTTATTAGACGGCTTACTTCCATACCAACATAATTACTGTCGCAGTTTAGAAAGATGACTATCTTGATAAATAGCAAAGCTCCATGACTTCTAAAACAGCCTAGCGATTAATTAAAACTAATAATTTATTTGGTCATATACGCCCAAGTGAGCTTTTACATAAAAAAGGTACATTTTACAATGATACAAGTAGAAATTATAATTATTATTATTTATTTATTTTTACGTGAATACCGCACAAGAGTCTCAACTGCTCCCAACCGTCTACAGCCAGTGAGACTATGGCATCCCGAATAGGAATATGTTGAGAGGCTGAAGGTAGTGGAGAGAGGAAGGAGATGAGGAAGGGGAAGGTTGGGAAGTACCTGGCTATTCAGATCTGGTCACCAAACACGGCTGAAACCGTTTCAAGCAACGTTTCAACTCTGAATGGTGGTCTTTCACCAGGGCGATGCTTGGAGTATCTACCACTCTAGAACGTGCTGCAAATATGCTATATTTTATTTTATCCGGGTTCGAACCCGCGACCCCTGGATTCGTAGTCGAGCGTCTTACCACTCGACCATGCAGGCCGTCGATTTGCTTGTGCGAAAAGTAAGAATGAGTAGTAAACATAAACATAACATAAATTATATTTGTTTGATTACATTGAATTGATATCGATTAAAGAAATATGATGTTATAGCCTTCTTGTATCTACATTCCGCGCATTTAAATACATCAGCCACTTCTGCGTAGGTTTTACTAACTACATGCAATCTAGGTACAAGCGAGAACCTGAAAGACTCAGCACTGATATTATTGTTACAACTAAATGGTTAGTAGCTGAGTGGACAAACGCGTCGGATTCCCACCAGGGCGTCGTGGGTTCAATTCCTCTGCTGGCTAAGTCCTCCATCATTACTCAAGCAACATCTTCCGCTTATTATGATGGTAGTAGGAGTTTTTGAAATATCGTTAGGTTATTCGTAACCGGGAAAGTTTGTCTTTCTTTTAAAAAAAAAATGGATCGAGTAGTTCTCATTGGTATATATGGTAATAGGCAGTAAGCCAGTAAGGTTTAGTAAATCAGGGTTATCTAAATGACCGTTTTAAAAAAAACAAGTCGAAGATTAATTAAAAGTCTTCGATCTGAAAGTTTTAATAAATTGTAGTCCTTCATCAAGTAGTTATAGTTTATGTTGCTGATGATTAATTCCTTTAAAGCAGCACAGTTTTAATTAACGTCTGCCAAATTCTGAAGCCTTCGTTCACCGTCCAAAACAATTATAAACATTAGGATAAGTTTTTTTCAATGTGGACACCGTAAAATAGTCAAAAGTTCTAACTGCCCACAGTCAGTGGTACTATGTTATCGCCAGTTATGTGAGGCTGAAGTAAGTGGAGGAGGGGAAGGACTTAATTGGGAAGAATAAGATGTAACCCTTTATATGTTGTATGTATGTTCCAAGAACAAGATAATTTGTGAAAAATAAGCAAAGCTGGATTCCAAAATGATTAGAGAATATTTCCAAAAGTCGTTTTTCTGATTTTGCAAATTTTTTATAATTGTTGGTCAACTGTTTACGTGTTATAATGTTTCGCCATATTTTGCTTCCTCCTTGTTCTGGAGTCAACATTTCACCTTTCAGTGCCTAATATCCAGTGTCGTGCACAGAGTAGGCAGCATGAAAAACAGCGGATTAATTGATAATAGAGATGAGTTCCGACAGATGTCACTGATTGCTATTGGATTTGTTTTGTAAAATCACTGCCTTAGACACTAACTAAGATACTAAAACAAACGAGCGCTACCTGAACGGGCAACAGCTCACAGCATACATATTTTGTGTAGTCTAGTTAACATCGAATAATCTACTATGACGTTGGCGGCGTTTGAGCATATGTAGTTACTGCTTTTAACGCGTCATAGTAAGAAGGTCGGTGGGGCGCTCGCGGCGGTGCGATTGGCTAATTTCGCGCGTATTTTTGAGAGTGTAGATTTATGTTTTGCAATAATTTCATATTATTTAATCTAATATTATAAATATGTGTATGCGAGTAAGGCAGGGTAGGCAGTCAAGAGCGTCCATCTATAGACTCCACAATCCGCAAATGAACTTTCACAAAACTTCAAATAACAAAGTGCATGCACTCAAATAAATAACATTATTCGAGTTAACTGCGTCGATCGTTATTGTTCAACGGAGAAATTGAACGTCGTCAAGCCGGGGTTTCAAAGCTCCTCTCTGTTCTCTGTGCATATTTGATTTATCTTAAGGCTCATAAATATATTTAAGCATCGCGTATTTCATACTCGCATGGTAATATGTGGCTTGTGGCTCGTTTCGCGCTGCTTTATGCGAAATTATTCTCCGGCTATCGGCGGAGATTTGTTTCGTCTGGCTTTAGAAGTTCAGCGTGTAATGTAATAATGGTGCCCTTTCAAGAAATGCAGTTATGTGCATTGTTTCATCGAGGATGCCTTTCACCTTGGTAGAGGTTTTACTAAATAAGCGCAAATAATGCAGTTACTAATGCAATCGTAAGTCGAATAAAACAAAGTTTATTTTATCCCCATCTAGAATATGCCCGTGTTATTTGGTCTCCTTTCTATACTGCTCACATTCATCATGTTGAATCCGTACAATATCGCTTCTTATGCAGAATTGCACGGAGCTCAGGGCGAGAAAGAGGCTATTATTCATATGATGAAATCGAACAATTATTGAAAATGTCTTCATTAGAAAAGCGCAGGAAAGACTTTGATTTAAATTTTCATTTTCAACAATTTTAATTGTATTATTGACTCACCTTCTTTCAAAATTCTTTGCCATAGATTTAAAAACAATGAATTGCTGTTCCTCAATCATAACTTTACTAATTATGGGTATCATTCTTCACAGTCCAGAGTGTCGAGACTTGTCTTGAATTTTTTTGTACCAGTCTAAATGATTTTTGTCATTCTTTACGACTCTACCCAAAACCTTGTTCAGAGTTCGACTTTGTCCGATTTTTGTCATTGCTTCAAATATTATGTATGTGCTGTTCTTTCTCTGTTGCTCTCTTTTCCCAGTTCGCGTTGTGTATTTTTTTGTAATCGGACAATGGTCCGTTGGTATAAAAATAAATTTAACTTTTCATGAAACCATCAAAGATCGTGAAATGAAGCGAATCTCAGTAAAAGTGTAAGCTTGGGGTGTTTCAAACTTATCATGATTTTTTGTACATTTCAAAGATTTTCGTTAAACGTCTTTTCAGATTTTGATCGAATTGTGGTCAGCTGATAAGCACGACCGTTATGCTTGACAGCAGGTCACAGCTTGATCAAAAGCTGAAACGGGCTGAGAATCGGGAACTGTTCAATATTCATTAGAATACTTTAAACTTTAAACAATGCCTAAAGTTGTCCATTGTAACAAGACAGTGTCGGCTCTTTACAAGCAAGGTTATCGCTTGTCAGTGTCAGTCTGGTCTATTTGCGAGAGTAAGAGAATGCCGAAAGCTCTGACACTGTACTCACAAAGCACTAGGTATACACTGTACAGTGTTTAGTGGACGCATCATTAAAATTGAGTGTTGTGAATCAGACATCGTTGCTCGAAACTAACCGTCTATTTGTAGTGACGGTTTCATCAGATCTCTCCCGATACATTGCTAAAATACATGCTCATTTTTATTGGCAATTTTCCCTCCGGTAGACGTTTTTTTTTAATGTTTTCATACTGACACCCATGCTCTATTTAGGTGCATTGTAACATTTCACCGTTTCATCTTAAATCATCAGAAATACTCGCGATTTTGTTTTGGTTTTTTGTCTCTGGCATGTTAAAAATGTGGATAGCCGAAAGAATACAAGACTGATGTAAGGGTAATGAATAGAATCAAAAAAGAGACGCTTAGATGGTTAGGGCATGTAGAGCGAATGAACGAAGAAAGGAGTATGAAAAGAATTTTAAAAAAGAAGTCAGATACTTGAATCGGGCTTTGTGCAGAATAACAGAAGAGTATGTATGAGACGATGAACGAATGTGAATGAAGCAAGGAGTGTATGCCAAGACAGAGTCGTATGGCGGTCCGCCCTCGTTGCCTACCTCTGCAGGGAAACGGCCTGATGGTTAGTTAGTTAGTCTCTGCCTGGGATATTATCACGAATTATATATTATTTGGTGCTTTAGTCAATTTCGAGCTCAGCAATCAAAATAATGTTAATCCTTTGTAAAATAACTATTTAATCACAAATAGCGTACCCGAAAACACTGATCTCAAGCTTATTTCAATTTCGATTCCGATACTTGATTTCTACTATTGTTTTTTTTTTTAAATTTTGTTTTACCCAAAAAAGGAAAAAGTTTTCTCTCAGAGAATTTATTTTCTATGAGGATGCTATGCAAAGAGTATTTTTAAAAGAGCGAGTAGCGAATCATCTCAAATGGTTTTAAGAAATTACCGACAATATCGACAAGTAACGACTTGAACGCAACAAACGAGCCGATGATCACAGAACAAGTCGTGATAGCGAATCGTTGCCAACCGAGTGTGTTGGCACGCGTTTGGCATAACCTGTGGCGAAGTGATCAATGACGGAAGTTATTTAGAGCACCTTACTCGTACATTGAAATACTTAAAGTAGTAATAACCTTTATATACTTATTATCATAATTATCGCTTTCTCTTTACTGTGTGATAGTGTTGGGCGATCAGCCTTTTAGTTATTTGTCAATGCAAACTCTTTGACTTGTTTTTTTTATTTATTGCATAGTCCACTCTCAACCCATTTCGTCTTGACCTGCCTTTGTATTTTCTTCCTTATTTTATCTTTGAAGCTACCTGAGAAAAATCATAATACTGTCCAACTCGCAACTTTTCTAATTCTAATGTTAGTTTAGGTTAGGTTAGGCGAAATACTAAAAACAGGAATTACCTATATATATTTAAAATCATCGATTATCGCTTTCTCTTTAATGTGTGATGGTGTTGGGCGATCAGTCCTTTAGATATTTGTCAATGCAAACTCTTTAACTGGTTTTGTTTACTACATAGTCCACTCTCAACCCATTTCGTATTGACCTGTCTCTATCCTTTTCCTTAACTTATCTTCGAAGCTATCTGAGAAAATCATAGTACTACCCAACTCGCAGCAACTTTTCTAATTCCAAGATTAGGTTAGGTATCTATGTTTTTAATTTATTTCCACTTCGTGGACAGTAAAGTTACATATTAAGCCGAGGTGTTTGAGAAATAGAACCCGAGAAAAATGAGTTTGATTAATGTGTTCACTAAGCATCTGTCCATTACATGAAAATGTCCACAGCATCCCTGTTATCACCTCGTTCATCTAAATGCCAGAGAAATTTTACGAAAACTTTAAAACAAAACTATTTACCTATCCGTGACGCTTCGATGACTTGCTCATGTGTCATCAAACGAAATTACATCTCTTGCGAACGGTCGTAGTGAAAGTATTGCATTAAATTTATTATACTCCCACTTCTTCTAGCAGAGGTGTTCGTACAGTTGTAACAGATACAAGAGGAACGAGAGATAGTCTTAAAATACCGGGGAATGTAGTTCTGCCAACTCTGAAGACGTATTGTGACAATAACGAATTATAAAAGCATTAGTAATGGGGTATTTTGAGATTATTGGAACAGAGCTTCTTGGTGTCATCGGTACTGCAATTTTCAGGTCAATGGCTTTCTGGGGATTTTGCCTATATTGAGGTGGTCGAAAGGTCCAATTTGTTGATTTCTATGTGTAGATTGTGTTCTATAATTTCTCTAAAGATAGCAATGAGTTTTGGGTTAACTCGGAGTGAAGCTTTTTGTGATATCGCACAAGAGTTCCAAAGCTCGGCTACGAATCCAGGGATCGCGGGTTCAAATCCGGCGTGTGCAAATAAATTTTATGAAATAATATGTGTCATAACACATTTCGCGCACACAGCGCCCTTGCGGTGATTTTCCCACAAAAACGGTGCTATAACAGTTATCCATTTATTATTATTATTATTATTTCATTAGTATAAAAATAATGTGTACTATATTTGCGGCACATTCCAGAGTGGTAGATACTCTAATTATCGCCCTGGTGAAAGACCACCATTCAGAATCGAAACGTTGTCTGAAATGGTTTTTAATCGTGTTTGGTGACTAGATTTGAAAAGCCAGATGCTTCTTAACCTTCCTCTTCCCCGTCTCTTCCCCTCCCCATACTTTCAGCCTCATAAAATACCCCATTTGGGAATGCCATAGTCTCACTGGCTTCAGACGGTTGGGAGCAGTTGAGACTGTGCGGTATTAACTATGGAAAAAGAAAATAAAATAAAAAAAACAATTAAGTCAGTTAAATTATATATTTCAATTAAGAAAATGCTGTCAGGCTGACAGAAATAGGAAAGGTGGCAAGATGGTGACGATGCATTTTGGGAACTACATGACAATTCAGATGTGAAGATTTCGATGCTAAACATTGCTACATTTTGTGCAAAGTTTTGATACGTATTGGAGTCTGCAGCAGGGCGATAATGAGTGTATCTCGAACTATTTTCTTGCGATGGAGATATTCTGTCCTCCGTCTGTCCAATATGCCCACCAAGATCGTCAAATCTTTGATGTAAGATCTATTTTATCAAAACTTTAAGTAAGCGAATGGTGAAATGAGTTCCGATCATTCTGGGTATTAATGAAATTTGTTGCTAATTGCCACTTTTCCCTGAGTTGGGACATTTGTTAAGACGATTGTTGAAGAAATAAGCTTTTCTGTCATTTCAACAGTACCATTATATTACAGATTGGATCGGTGAGAGAGATAGTGATAGGGTGAATTATTTATTAGGATAATTCGAAAGCCACACCATAAAGCCGCAATGGGAAAAGTAATGATAGAAACCTCAGCTATTTTGAAACAGAGCTTTCACCATCCAAAGCTGCAAAAGGAAAGTGTAGCAATAAGATAAATAGGTTTATTTCTTGACATTAGAGAGAGATGAATATATTTTACAGCAATATGATGGGCTGGATCAGAGGTTCCCAAACTTTTTTTCCCGTAGACCACTTGCCGATTTTTTTTGTTTTGTATAGACCCCCTGTTTTCTCATATTGTTTTTTTTTTAGCGTTGGGAAAAAACTTCAAAGTTTTGTGAACGCTTCAGGAACTGCTAGTTCTTTGAAACGAACCCTTCGCGGTGAACACTTCAACTGAAGTCGAACTCGCCAAAAAATAGTACTAGTCGGTAGAGATCTCAAATCGAAAAGTGCTAGCAAATCAACAAAAATTCCTCTCCGAAAAAAAAGCACTAGTCGGTAGAGATTTGAAATCGAAAAGTACTAGCAAATCGACAAAATATCCTCCCCAAAAAAATTGTATAATTAGGGAGATCAATGTCTATTATGAGAGTATTGCGTAAGTACCTATATAGGTACTATCTGTGCGGTGGATTATTATATTTGCGGAAGCCAAAATTTTGGTGAAGGCCTGCCTAAATGGAATCCTTTCTCGTGGACCCCCATTTACGTCTTTTTTTTTCCCCCAATTTTTTTTTTCACTGACGTGGACCCCTTGCAGGTCGGAATCGACCCCTGGGGGAGACCACTTTGGGAATGACTGGGCTAGATGAATGCTTGTTACGAGGTGAAGGGCCGAGTAAGTTTAGTAAATTAATTTGATGTGGGATTTTTGGAGGACATCAGAAAACAATTTCTTCCAAGAATTTAAAATTGTGCTTATGAACCTTTATTTTACATTAACCCCAAACAGGAGAGAAATAGTTTCCCTTAGGGCCTATGTCATCTTTGGGGATGCTGTACAAAGAGTCTTGGGAAAGGAAGGGGTGAACTTGGATCTTGAAGATAACCATGTTATAGGAGGGAGGAAACACAGAGGCCGGTAAATCATTCCACAGTCGAACGGTTGAACATAAGAACGAGTCGTAGAAGCGACTCTTTTTCATGTGTCGAATGTCAACCGTGTACAAATGTTGGATGTGCGTTTAACGATTTTCTGTGCCCCGGTGCCGAAGGGATCAATGACGCAAGTTCCTCTGAGAATCTTCCATTGAAATACCGGTAGAACTACGACGTCATTCCCGCCTGACGTTTTTACTCCGAAGGTTGCAATCCGTTTGTCAAGATAGAGGACTCTATCAAACTGACCGCCTGTTTCTGCACAGAGTCGAGTGTTTTTTTTCAGGTATTGGAGGGCTACAAACCAGTGGCGTGCACTCCATAAGGGCACATAACCACTGCCTACCCTGCCGTTCTTTCATAAAAATATGTATAATGTGTACTACTGGATTAAATAAAATATGAAATTATTGCAAAATAAATCTACATTTTCACAAATACGTCAAAATTAGCTAATCGCACCGCCGTGAGCGCCCCACCGACCTTCCTACTATAAAGTGACAAAAGCAGTAACTACGTATTTTCAAACGCCGCCAACATCAGAGTAGATTATTCTATGCTCACAAGACTACACAAAATATGTATGCTGTGAGCTGTGGCCCATTCAAGGGGCGTGTTAGTGTCTAAGGCAGTGCTTTTACAGAACAAATCCGCTAGCAATCGGTGATATTTGTTAGTACCTATGATATCTATTATCAATTAATCCCCTGTTCCAACTGCCCACCCTGCTTAATAAACTGCAGGCCAGAGGTGCCTACTAAATTCAACAGTGGGGCACACTTACGTTTTTACATGGTCCTTCCTCATCAACACGCCTCCTATATTATTCTTAATCCGTGAGCTTTCATTGGGAAACGTGGAAGCTTCGCAGACCATTATTCCGCGCTATTTCGGGCGACAGGTAACCGCGTGTATTTTCATCGATGACTTTGAAATTCCATCCCGGCCAGAATTAACCATTACAACAAAGGTCGTATAGCCTATTCCCAGACTCAATCATCGATAACCAACTGAGTGAGGGCGCACGGCTAACCGCTGCCATCATAACAAACAGCTTAGCGGTGTGTTTACACATTATTTAAGAGGAAGCCAATTTGATTATATAAAAATCAACTTTGATAAACTATACATTTATGTTAGCCGAATCGATGATTTTCGGTATGGGCCACTTGCAGGATGACTTTTTCAAATAAAAAAATTGTCCAAATAAGCGAAGCTATCAGTCCACAATACAGTGCTTATACCAACCCTGACAACCATGACAGTAGACTGAATGGTTAAGAAATGAAATCCCTGAAACGCATGCATAGAGAAACTATGTATGACTTGTTAAAAATGTGGATATCCGGGAAGAATGCGAAGCTGATCTAAAGGTAATGAATAGAAGTAAGAAAGTGACGCTTGGATGGTTTGGGCGTATAGAGTGGAAGAATGAAGAAAGAAGTTCAACGAGGATATATGACGCGAAAATGAATGGTAGAAGAAGTCGGAGACGCCCGAGAAGGACATGGCACGATCAAGTGACCGATCGGTAGGGGGCAAATGTGTCGGAATCTCGTCCGGACGTCGTAGGTTCAATTCCTCTGCAGAATAAGTCCTCCATCATTTCACAAGCAACATTTTACCACTTATTACAATAGACATAAAATACAAGACACGTCATATTCATACAAATTGAACGATAAATATGGCATGCGCTGATATCTCATTACGCATGAAAAGGATAACCATACCAAGCAGAATATGTGTGTATGAATGAGATAGCTATATGAACGTCCCGCGTTACATTCTCCGCGTTACAAGCCCTCTCTTCCCTAACGAACTTACGAGCGAAGTAGCATGCGACGTACTCGTGTACTGTCGCTAGGTTGTCTTCCACACACTTATGTATTTCTGCATTCGCTATCTCACTTATACCATTTGTATGTGAATAATTGAATTAATTGAAATAATAAGTGATTTGTGTGTACTTCGCATGAAAAGAAACTCCATGAGATTTGTTTTTTATTCCCGAATGATTTTTACACTTTTCAAAAGCACAGGAAGGCATTTTATCTCAGAAAAGAGCTTACAGCGATGCGTTTGTGGCAGCTGGTGACAGCTTGTTCGTCAAACGAATGTTTGTGCGAGACTAAACGCAGTAAATCTCAGGTATGCCACGTTGGCTTAGTTAAGAACATTCACGCGCGGTGTCTCAGTAACGTATCTACATTATTTAATTCATCTAAGCTTATTACAATGGCAGTAGGAGTTTTTCAAATATTGTCAGGTTATTCGTAGCCCGGGAATGTTTGTCTTCCAAAAAAATTACTTGAGTCGGGCCATGTGAAGAGTCAGAATAGTGACTAGTGAATAGAGAATGAAGCAAGGGGTTTGTGCCGAGACAGAGTCGCGTAGCGGTCCGTCCTCTCTGCCTACCCATGCGGAGAAACGGCGTGATGGTTAGTTAGTCAGCATTTTACCTTCGAAATTGAAGCGCTTTTTAAAACCAGATCAATGTTATTTGTTGACTCAGAACAGATATTGTATATTGAGGCGGTTATAGTAACAATGTAAATGGAAAAACTGAAATAATAAACGCCCCGGCTGCCAGTTGTGAAATTGAATATTGACGTATTAATAGCCGTGTGAAGTTTACAAATTAAGCATGTGTGGTCTACTTTAGCCTATGTGAAATAAATCAGCTCTTCTCTACTTTCCCAGCTGTCAAATTAGGTAACTGAAATTGGGTTATAATAGATTTATTAATTTAGAGCGAACCCATTTGATATAACCTTAAAATTTCGTTGAAACAACGTGCACGTTAAAATCGTAACGTCAAATTGTGTCAACCAGTGTTGCTATATTAAAAAAAAAACATAAAGTTGGGGAATATATACAAATAAGTAAGAAAACAGATATTTTTCAGTAGTCAATCTCGTATTAATTCATGTTGATATGATAAAATTTCATTGAATATTATTATTATTTCATTCTGCTATTTTTAATAACAGCTTTTACGGCGTTCGAGGCCATTATCAAACTGTGGTTAGGCCACATGGAAACGACTTATTTATTTGATTTTATTTCACTGTTAAAAAACAAATTAAACTATCTAATTAAACAGTGAACTAAAACATCATTCGTCACTGGAAAGGCAAAAAAGTTAGTTAAATATGTAGATTGATCAGTTCTTTTTCTGCTGACTCTCGTTTGATTCTGAAGACTTTTGTGGCACTTCAGTCATTTAAAATATATTTACCATTTAGGAGAAGGTTTGACTCAAGCGACACAAGTTTGAGATTTTTTAAGCTTTTTGTCGCTTCAGTAAACTGAGTTAAAGCATTGAGCTACCTGAGTTGACTATTTTTTCAAAATACAACCAGGTACTGAGAACTTGTGAATTTTATTGTAAAACAAACAAAAAAGTGCTCTGATGTAAACTTCCCAAAATGGCGCTTAAACCCTTTTTCGAAGAGGACTTACCACAGTTTGAATAATAATATTACATTTAATTATAAAAATCAAAATTGAGTTCTACAAATTAAACACAAAAACTATACATAATAATAATAAAGTTTTATTTCAGAAGGTATGCAAGAGTAGTGCAATGCAATACCTTCCATAATTTATAATAATACATAGTAATAATAATATTAACATAAAAGTTGTAATTCACACAATAATAGTATTTAAAAAAATAAAAATGAACAGAAATTCATAATAAAAAAAATAACACAAGTAAAAAATATTAATGGAGGATATTAAGCCTCATTTCTGCAAAAGGCCATCAAGAGGGAGTCCGTCCTGGCAGCGTTAAGATTGATGGGGCCAATAATTTACTCCAATGCGCTTCTGTGCTTGAATTCGGGATCTGACGTAAATTAATTCAATTCTATAATTTCATTAAAACTACTATTAAAGCTCAGTTGCATTTTTTTAAAACGTTTTCGAATTTTCTGTATAAAAATCTATCCACAAGATTGCCGATGAAAAATAAATGCAAGTGTCTCTTATTTTAACGAGGAAAAGTTGTTCGTGTGAAGTTTTCTGGGAAGAAAGGTAAACAAATAGAAAAATTTAACAGACTAAGAATTCGCGAATGTTAATTTAGCGCTAAGATACAGCTTCATCCTTGGATAATAATATCGGCTGGCTAAAGGCCACCATCAATCAAAAACCTCATTAACTGTTTGACTTTCGTATCAAACAAACGCTTTTCCGACAATCGCGTGGGCTTGAGAGTTTAACGAATTTATATATTTTTAAATTAAGTGGAAAACTGTTGACGCACAGGTCCTTTTCTGTGGAGGTACAATCGGAGGTCTGGGCGGCGCGTTGCTGAGGCGCAGTAGTTGTTAAGTCATCCTTCTACTAGACCGGATAGTAGCCGAGTGGTCCAAGGCGCCTGGTTCTAACCCAGGCGGGTTCAATCCTCTGCTAGCTCAATGTTCTCACTAAATAACCTGAAGCGACAAAAAGTTTTTAAAAGTCCCTAACTTGTGTCGCTTGAGTTAAGCCTTCTCCCAAACGGTAAATATATTTTAGATGGCTGAAGGGCCACAAAAGTCTTCTACAATCGAACGAGAGTCACAGCTTTCGATGCAGAAAAAAAACCTGATCAAAACTGCATATTTAACTCATTTTTGACCAAAGTGTCGTTTAACGAGTTCATTGCTAACTAAAATTCGTACATATTAATGCCATATGAATGACGGATCAATTCAAACTGACGAACAGTGACGGGTTTCCCTGTGCCCTGTGGAACGACTTAAAACCGCATGGCTGGGTCTGTTTTAGATCGGTTCAAAGCGAAGAGGCGGCACAACGCGCGTGGCTCGTTGTGCGCATACCGATCACATGTCTGTCAATGCGCCACGCGCGGTGTCAAAACTTACACATTTCAAAGGGGAGTACCAAAAGAAACGGGAACAAACGAGTAAATACATTAAAAAGACACTCATAAGAGTAGAGATCAATTATGTAAACATCATAAATACGAAAGCATTGTCAAAGCCATCGTTTGGCTGAGGAGCTGTGATTTTATATCATTTGCTGCATTCTTGCTTTGTTTTGTGCCGTTTGATCTATTGCCGAAGTAAACTTTCGTTGTGCTCTCCTTTAGACATCTCGCGAGCTGTGGACACCTGCCAAATATATCACTTTTATATCTAATACGATTGCACTGGTACAGTCAAATTCATTTTGGCTAAATATTTAAAATATGTGTATTTTATTGCAGTCGAATCTTTTGTTGCTTTCTTATTTTTAATAATTATTCGATGGCTTCCGTTAACATGCTCGATTACGAATCCAAAGGTTGCGGGCTTAAGTCCCTGCGTGCGCAAATAAATTAATTTTATTACAAAAAAGATGTATGGTTTATTTGCGGCACGATACTTTCAGTGTCGACCTAGTGAAAAACCACCATTAAGAATCGAAACGTTGCTTGAAATGGTTTTAGCCGTGTGTAATGTTGTAGTGACCCAACCAGTTTAGCACATGAGCAAATCACCCATGCCACTAAACATTCTTACCAATCTCCTATTGTTTCCTAATTGCATCCCTTAATGTCTTTCTGTCTAATAAATTATATCCTAACATCTCTTTCTAAAATTCCTTTTAACATGTATTATTTTATAGACCACATGTTTGGACTCTGATACTTTTAGTTTGACAATGCGGGTATAAAACCAGAGCTATTCTGTAAAAGCACCCACTTTTATTTCACTATTACTTCACAATCATTCTACTTTTCATTACCATTCCATTCCAGCAGTAAATCATGTTCAGTTGAAGGTTTAATTATAATATTACATAAATTCTTCGAATATTTTTATTCGTATTTAAGAGAAAGTGATTATATTTTATTCAACATCACCAAACAAAAGCGCGCCTTACCCAAAGAGCATTCTGTCAGTCGCATCAGCGATCATTACACGTGTTTGGGGACTAACTTTATAGCCCAACCTAACCTAACCTTCCTCTTCACCATTTTCTTCCCCTCCCCAATACCCCCAGTCTTACAAAATACCCTAATTGCTGATGCCATCGTCCCACTGGCTGCGAAAAGTTGTGAGCATTTAAGACAGGGATATAGCACTTGCAAGACAGCGCGGTCAACTTCATCCCACGCGGTTAACTTCACTCCAGTTGACGGTGTACGATGAATATTGAAGTCCCGATTTGAAATTTATAATCTATAATACTTCGTACATTATTAGTGAAAGCGAAATAATAAAATAAATAAATAATTAGATTATATGCAGCACATAACCTTGAACTACTGCGCGACGAGATAAGTTGTTCATTCCCATATTTTGTTCTGTTAGGGATCGTTTTACACGATGTTATCAGAAATATGATATCGATAGACGGAATTCCTACGCTGCCGCGTTAGGCCACACACATGGTGATGATTCTATGGAAGGTCACCTGATAATTGTGTCATTTGAGCCTTGTGGTCTTGCGGTTAGAGCTACTGAATTCCTTGCTCTTTAAATTGCGATAATTAAAAGGCACTTTACAATCATTACGTCGATTAAAAAATATAATTTGATTTGTGAATTTATTATCATTTATTTATCATAGAGATTCCTTGTTCTTCTGTAATTTTTTCATATTCACGCTGTTTGTAGTTTTAGAATCTTCAATTTATAATACTTGAATATTGATGTTTTTAAGTACCAACTCGTTAATTGTCCTTAATATTATTTCCCTTTCTCTGCTTTAATAAATCTACAAATTACCAATTACGTTACAAATATATAGACACGTTATAGTCTTAGAATATTAACACAAAAATTGGCAACTAACAAACACCTTGCGTTACCAGTAAATTCATCATTTAAATATCGGTCATGTATCATCATGTATGACAAAGATAGACATTTAAAAAATGTGTGTGTGTGGACGAAACAGATGTAGGATCGGAATGCTCTGGTAAGAATGAGATACCACTTCGCTTACTCGCTTACGCGAAGACGTTATTATGTTGGTCAACAATGGAGATAGTTGTGTTGTCTAAAATAATAAGTAATTTGCGCGAACTTAGAAGTGAAATGTTATTCCTTTGCTTTTAGTAATATTTTCAGAGTAATTGAAACGCTTTCTTATCACACACGAGGACATTTCGGCAATTATTTATGTAATTTGATTAGATATAGTAAACGACCTCAAGTCGGCTTAAACACCGAGCACACCAACTAGCATGATTTTCGCTTGCCACTTTGAGAGCCCTACAAAGTGTCTATATATTTGTAACGTCATGCAAATTACATTATTTTCATCTGAATCTATGTATCACTAAATATATTTGCAAAGGGACAGGTTTCAAGTGGGCAATTTTTACCTGAGAACGATAAGTTACATCTTTACAGTCAATAAATCTTGACAAATAATTACTAACAGGAAAACAATAAGTTTTTAGCAATTACAATGGAATACATAATTACAATGGGTATTGGCAGAGGCGTGCGCTCCATAAAGGCTCATAAGCACTGCCTACCCTGCCATACTCGCATAAAAAAAGTATAAAATTAAAATCATTCAACTAATCGCACCCTCGCCAGCGCCCCACAGACCTTCCTACTATTACATGTCAAAATCAGTAACTACATATGCTCAAACGCCGTCAACGTCAGAGTGGATTATTCTATGTTCACTAGACTACACAAAATATGTATGCTGTAAGTTGTTCCGCGTTCAAGTGGCTCGTTTGTGTTAGTATATTTGTTAGTATCTAAGGCAGTGCTTTTACAGAACAAATCCAATAGCAATCAGTGAAAGTTGTTGGTACCTATCTCTATTCGCAATTAATCCGTTTTTTTCCTACTGCCTACCCTGATCTAAGACTCTGTGCATGCCACTGGGTATTGGTACTGGGAATTTTATTGCAGCAGATACAAACAATTACAGCTTAGAGAGATTATTTTACTACGGTGCAGCATTCTCTACGGTAATGATTTTGGATGCCGTTTTGACTTGATAACTTAACCAAACAATACTTTGCATTCGAGTAGTAGGTAGGTAGAATAAGAGTAGGTACATAACAATGCCATACTATCCCTGGCTCCGCGCACTTGTTTTATGACATTAACAAAGCATAAATTAAATGTTGTTGAATTAACATTCTCACTGGAATCAAACAGTAGTATCCCTCAGATGGAAAACAATCATTACCTTAAACAAATAATGAATATATATATCACGGAACTGTTGGACAGCCCACACAAAAAATCTGCATCGACATCCATATCCTCATTCCTTTAGAAAAATCTGCATAACCATTTACCGGTCCATACAAAACAGAAACCGCATCGAATCACTTATATTTGGATGCTAATTCTAAAAAACCGTAAAAGGCCGTTTTCCTTACGAGAGAAGTCATAATAATTATTCTTCCTGGCAATGTATTATTTATTTATACACTAAGACCATTGTCCAATTACAAAAAAATACATAACACGAAATGGGGAAAAAAGGTCAACAGAGAAAGAACAGCACATACATAATATTTTTATGAAACAATGACCAAAATATACATTTGAAAGAACAATCAAACAAAGTCGTAAAGAATGAAAAAAATAATTTAGACTAGTACCAAAATTTTCAAGACCATCGCTTGAGTTAACAAGTCCCGACATTCTGCACAGTGGAGAATGATACCCATATTTAGTAGAGTGATGATTGAGGAACAGCAATTCATTGTTTCTAAGTATTATAAAAAATTGAAACGCGTTGCAACTCTAGCCACTTGAATGATGATTTTGTTTGGCTTATGGTGGATTTCCAAGGCATTCGGTAATTTTTAAATCGTGTTTAAAAACAGCAACAATTTAAAAACAATGCATAAAAAAAAATTGTACCATCGAAATTGTTTTTTTTTTTTACCACATAAGTGTCCTTGATTGACATTTTAAACAACCAAATATATTATTTTTAATTAGTGACGTGGTCTTTTTCAATTTTAATACCGCAAAAGAGTTATTCATTATTTATTGTCGCACGTATTTGTTTAAATTATTTTTCAAAAGCTTCATTTTTTTGTTGTTGTATTTCCTTATTTCCAGTGTAAAAATAAATTCACATATTTTTTTCAAAATTAATTGAAAATTCTTAAAAGAGGCTTATTTCAAAAATACTGGTTTAATGAATACAGTTGTTTGTCATTGACAACTTTAAAACGTAATCCCGTGTAACGACATGTTTTAAAACACATTCTTTTTCATAAGTTCATTGAAACTGGATTTTACGACCGTCCTCAATCGTGTCTATAATATCAAAAACACATTTAGACGTCATTATTAGATGTGGTTTTTACTATTAAAAAAAAAAACTTTGGTTACCAACTCGCGGGTGGCGATCAACAAAGAGGTAGCGAAATCTGCTAGTTTTTTTGTTGTTTCAATGTTGAAGCACTTATTATCCACCTAAAGATACAGAGAAAAATGACAACTATAATATTCGACGACCTGCTCGAGTGGTATAACGCTCGACTACGAATCAAAAGGTCGCAGGTTCAAATCCCGACGGGCTCAAATAAATTAAATTTGATCAATGTGTTTTATTTCACATTTAATTCGTATAAAAATTAAACAGTTTATTCGCGGCAAGTTCCAAAGTGCTAGATACTTTAAGTATCGACCTGGTAAAAGACCACCATTCTGAATCAAAACGTTCCTTGAAATGGCCCTAGCCGTGTTTGGAGACCAGATCTGAATAGTCAGATGTTTCGCAACCTTCCTCTTCCCCATCTCATTCTCCTCCTCACTAACTTTAGCTTAAAGGTACCTCAATTAATTGAGATGCCAGAGTCTAACTGGCTGTATACGGTTAACCATAAGGAAATTGCAAACTAATCTCCAAGTAAAGAAATGCAAATTTAACTTTGTATAATACTACGCATATTATTTTTATTTTTTTGACTTACCGGTTTCGCTTAGCCTAAGCATCATCAGGTACAAAACTAAACTAAACAAAAAATACAAAGTGTGCGATTATATATACATACAGAGGGAGAATAAAATACAAAATAAAATAACAGAACAATGAGAAAACAATGGAATAACATTCAAATTATAACAACAACAAAAAACAGAGAGAAAGATAATGTGAATTGAAAGAGACAAAACGTCAATTGATGTGGTTATTAAAGAATAATGATAAATTTCACGAGTTTACAGGAAATATATACATAATATTGGAATACTGTCTTATACAACGCTATTTTTTAATTTCTTTAAATATGTAAAATCACAAAGTGATTGCTTTCATGCGAAAATATAATCTCAAACTGTTTGATTTATTTCTACGATTATTACCCTTGGCTCTGCTAAAAAAAAATGCCGTTCGAACGTCAACAAAGACCACACTATTAAAAAAATGATAATTTTTTATGAAATTTTCAAAAAAAATCTGCAGTTTTGTAAACACAAAAATGTGTTTTTTTTTTAAACTCAATGCCTTAGAATTCCCTTTTGAATAACAAAAAAATCCCCATCCAAGGAGCTCTTTTGTTTTCCATTGGCTCGGTGAGCAAAATCGAAAACCAAACGGCAGCGAAAAGCCGAAAGAAAAAGCATTCGTACGCATATTATTATAAATACATATTTTAATGGTCAGATCAATCAGTTACATAGTCAAACTAGGCCACACATGAATCAGTTGTATTTTTATTGATGACTCTATCTCATCGTATCAATAACAGATCCATTAGCAATGAATCGACCACTTGTAATAATAGTTTTATCAACACTATAGTATGACATTCGCCGCTTTCCTGTACAGTCCTTTTTTTACTATGGCAACATCGAACAACCCTGATTTTTAAACAAATTACAGTTATTTCCTCGGAGGAACAAAAGAGGTTATTTTGGACCTCCAAATCTGACAGATTGAAATGAGCTTGAATTTCTTCCAACGATTTTTTTTCTTTTCTATAGTATGACATTCGCCGCTTTCACTGTACAGTCTACATTTTTTTTCTTTACTATAGCAACATCGAACCACCCTGATTTTAAAATAAATTATAGTTTTTTCTTTGGTGGAACAAAACAGGGTATTTTTAACTCCCAAATCTGGCAGTTTGAAATAAGGTCTGAATTTTTTCTTTTCATATTTTTTAAGTGCGCTACTTTTCCACACAGCTTTTAATAGATAGTTTTAATTAAACATGTAATAAATGGCTTCTTTGATATGCATATTTAAAAAACAAAACAAAAACCGCTCTCCTTGCAATAATCTTGCACAAAAAAGCGTTAAAAAATATTTCCGGTTCACGAATAATCTGACAATATAATAATAACTAACTAACCATCACGCCGTTTCTCCGCAGATGTAGGCAGAGAGGACAGACCGCCATACAACTCTGTCTTGACACAAACTCTTTTCTTCGTTCACATTCATACATCGTCTCATACATACTCTTCTGTTATTCTGACTCTTCACGTGGCCCGATTCAAGTATTTGATTCACTTGATCGTGCCATGTCTTCTTAGGGCGTCCCCGACTTATTTTTCCAATAATAATAAGCATAAAATATCGCTTGTGCAATGATGGAGGATTTAGCTAGCAGAGGAATTGAACTCACGACGAAAATAGCGAAAACAGCAATGTGAAAATTTTGCACCTGAACAGTTGAGTTTTTTTTTAAGTTAGGTCCTTTTACTTTTTAACCATTTCAGTGTTGCCATTTGAATCAATAAACGATTGCAGCGCCCTCTATTTTAAAAACATGTTTATGTCGTACTGTACTAGCTTTTTGGTGTTGATATTTAAATACTTTTTTTAATACAACCGACAGATTATTTTGTCGCCAAACTATTGACGTTTTGGGGAACATTACGTATTCAAACACAAGCAAATTAACAATTAAATTAAATAAACTATGTAAAACGCGCTACACAGTTGACGACGACATTGCTCAAATGGCCTTCCGATGGCCGTAAAAACATAAACACATTAGGATGCCTGAATGCAAATAGTGCTCCAATGAAGTCCGCATATTTGCTGTATGAGAAAGTTCAGATAAACAATACTAGATCATTATGTCATACAGTGTAACGAATGTTAATTGGCTCGCCCTTGGCCGACATCTCTCTGAATCTATGCAGGTCTTCCTAGAAACCATTCACACAGAATAACACCGAATAGATACACCGATATAAGAATGCTGTAGGCGTGTCTGCGTGCTTGAAGTAGGGTAAACTTTTCCTCACCCCTTTCTTGGCGGCCTGCATGGTCGAGCGGTAAGACGCTCGACTACAAATCCAGAGGTCGCGGGTTCGAACCCGGCGCGCGCAAATAAATTTTATTTTATCAATATGTGTCGTAACACATTTTATTCATATAAAATAAAATAATATATATTTTCGGCACGTTCCATGGTGGTAGATACTCCAAGTATCATCGCCCTGGTGAAAGACCACCATTAAGAATTGAAACGTTGTTTGAAAGGGCTTTAGCCGTGTTTGGTGACCAAATCTGAATAGCCAGGTACTTCCCAACCTTTATCTTCCTCATCTCCTTCTCCTCCCCACTACCTTCAGCCTCACAACATACTCCCTATAGGGGATGCCATAGTCTCACTGGCTCTAGACGGTTGGGAGCAATTGAGGCTCTTGAGCGGTGTTCACGTAATTTTATTTTTTTCGAATATCCTTTTTTTTTCTCGAGTATACAACGAAATTCATCAGCCTTTCTAGGGCCTAGGAGCCGAAATGTGTTATGCGCATCTGCGACATCAGCTCTCTGTCAGATAGGTATGAATAGATGGGTACACACTCAGAGCAATAATATACCAGGAGAGATAGCTTTGCGAAATAGTGTGGTCAGAATTGATGATTTTTTCCTGACTCAGGCGTGACTAGGGTTTTTATGGACACACCTTTTTACATACATTCATAGCACATGTTGACATAATGTTTTTGTTTATTTATATGACCACTTTTGCACAGTATTGTTATAAGCAAAAATATAGGATAAGACCTCAAAAACCGTTAAGATATGTCACATAATAAAACGTAGTGGGCGGAGTCGCCGGAGACGCGGGAGACAAAAACATGCTTACATACCTAAAAGTGGTGCGATGTTATGTGACAACCTGTCTTGTATCTTTCTCTCTCACGATTTACCACGCAAAAACCCGGAGTAAGTGATTTATCGTAAATTTATAAGGGTTGGGTAAAAATATTTGGCTCTCTCTCTATTTATATATATATTATATTCTCACTCCAAGGATACACACTTCTAGGGATTTTCTTTTCGGTGCAGATGAAACTGCCGCAAATAGAATTCTGATTACATAATAATACACTCTGTTTTCTGTGGGCGATCTACGCCTCTGCTTTCTGCGGAAAACGGCTTGAAGCATTATTATCTATTCCTACGGACATCCATCATTGGTAAGTCAGTTTAGTGTGTAAACATGTGCCAGCGGCGGCAGGTGGAAGTCGTAATGATTGATCTGGCTGTAGATACAACTCATTTAGAACAAAAGAAGTTGATCGAGACGCTGCTGTTGACTTGAAGTGAAGTTAATTTGGAATATTACGTACTGGGCACGTCTTCGTCTTCACAAATAGAAAAATAAACAACTTTGTTGCTAAACAATAGAAGTTGCATGGCTTGGCAATGTAGGGATTTTTTTGTTTTTCATAATTATTGTAATTTATTTATTAAAATGATAGTATATTAAAAAAACACATTCTTTATACCTTCATCTTCCTTCATCCTTCATCCTTCATCCTTCATCCTTCATCCTTCATCCTTCATCCTTCATCCTTCATCCTTCATCCTTCATCCTTCATCCTTCATCCTTCATCCTTCATCCTTCATCCTTCATCCTTCATCCTTCATCCTTCATCCTTCATCCTTCATCCTTCATCCTTCATCCTTCATCCTTCATCCTTCATCCTTCATCCTTCATCCTTCATCCTTCATCCTTCATCCTTCATCCTTCATCCTTCATCCTTCATCCTTCATCCTTCATCCTTCATCCTTCATCCTTCATCCTTCATCCTTCATCCTTCATCCTTCATCCTTCATCCTTCATCCTTCATCCTTCATCCTTCATCCTTCATCCTTCATCCTTCATCCTTCATCCTTCATCCTGCATCCTTCATCCTTCATCCTTCATCCTTCATCCTTCATCCTTCATCCTTCATCCTTCATCCTTCTCCTTTTATCTAAATACAACATAACGCAATAACAACTTCTTGACATTCTCTCTCATGGCGTACGACGTAAAAAACCCGGAAGAAAGTGATTTATCGCAATTTTGTATAGGTTGGGTAAAAAGAATTAGCTCTCTCCATACATTGTTACTTCATGGTTCATTTTAACTTTTATCAAATCTAACCGTATTGTTTTTTGTTATTTCCAGGATAAGCAGGCTAGCTCGGGCTCTCTTGCCGGCCCTGGGTCTGGCCCTGTTAGCAGTGGCGTGTCAGGGGCTCAGCGGGCCTGACCTGCCCCCGGGGCCCTACTGCGCGACGCAGCCCCGGGGCTCCGACTGCTGCGGGGTCAGGGAGGACGGGTGCTCCGCCCCCATTCTAGGTAATTATTTCGTAGCAACTAATCAATCATCAGCTTTTAAAGTTAACGTTTAACGGAGTTGTGGTTTTGAGAAAATAACACTAAAAAAACGGGGGGTTTGCCCGAGATTCACATTTGAATTACTTCTGACGAATCTGTAACAATTATATCAAATGTTTTCCGAGGTGGCACTCGGGATGTAAGTAATTCATATTAATTTTAGATTAATAAAAATTGAACATTGCGATTCACATTCTTACCGTAAAACGATTTCCAAAATTTCCAAATCGTTTTTCAGCTAAACACTAGCGATAAGACCTTAGAGTACATAGAGAAGTATCTATCCAAGGCAGTGAAGTCAGTTTTTAACTTGTTTTTGATGATTTTAACCTGACTCGGTGCACCTGTGCATGGCTAAGACTAAGGCTACGGTATTTATACATCCATTCATATCACATGTCGACATAATGTTTTTGTTTATTCGTATAGCCACTTTTTCACAGTATTTTTATCAAAAAAAATATAGCATCTAACCTAAAAAACCGTTTAGTTGTGTCAAGTTTAGTGGCATAATAAAAAATGAGGGCGGAGTCCCGCGGTGAAACAGGAGCTTAAGATCATTGCGACAGTATATAGAAGCGGTCTATGAAATTTTTTGCCTCTTTCTCTCTCACGGTGTACGACGTAAAAACCCGGAGAAAGTGGTTTATCGCAAGTTTGTGTAGGTTGGGTAAACATAATTAGCTCTCCCTCCATATATTGTTACTTCAAGGATAAGACAGATTTTATTTTTCCATGCGATTAATTAGTTACTTCCCGAGAGAATCCATTGAAAACATTTTTTATTATGGTAGTATTATTTTTATTAGAATTGCTCAAAATTCAAACCTTGGTAGTTTGCTTTTCTAAACCTGCTACGGCAAACTTAACCTTATGCCCCCTTTGTCATGCGCTTGACATTCGTTTATCCGTCTGTCGTTTCTGCTGTTTTTGCATCATTCGCATCCCGACAGTCGGCTGATACGGACGTGTACCCTGTGCCTAGAGTAGATGAATTTTAAAATTATTTTAACCTCACTTTTTCAAAAAAATAAAATATTTTGACTCTCGCAAATAAATACCACATGTGGGTACGATAGCAAATTAATACACGCAAATGAATGTGTTTTTAACACTTCCCCTTTTATCGATTTAGTTCTAGGGTACTGTTGAAAATTATTTAACCTTTTGCATTCAATTGGTCAAAGGGGTTTCATCAACACCTTCCTATATAGATGCCCGACACTCACAGCGCCTCTAGCGGCAAATGTGCAAACAAATTGTTCAAATTCATACATTTTGATTTGGTTACTAATTTTATAACCCGACCATTTTTTTAATTCCTCCTACTCCCATTAAACTAAGCGGAAATTTTTGTTTGATCAATGATGGATGACTTAGCTAGAAGATTGAACCCGCGACGCCTGGGTGGGAACTTGATGCATTTGTCCACTCGGCTACTAACCGGTCTAGTACGTGTTTGCGTCCAACCAAATAACAAAACAGAACTTCGTCAAGAAATACACGCCAATATTCATCCGGAAGTATATTTTTGGTTATGTACACTGTCAGAAAAATTTTATGATAATTTTCTGACAATAGGGCAATAAAGTAACACAAGTAATGGATGATTTGTCTCGCTCCGAGTCCACTCGTTAGGTCTTTTTTATATCGTAAGGAGATATCTAGCACAGCCCTATCAATAGATTTTCAAGGTAACTTTTTGTTTGAAATGTTGAAGCAACTTTTTAACCAAGGTTGACCAAGGAGGTGTGGCCTATAAACTGCCGACGAATCGAAGGCGAAGAAAACCGTAAAGTTAACATTATTCCGTCTTTATCTGTTCGCCAACAATTTAGCGTTGGTACCATGAGAAAGAGAGAGACCGGGATATATTCAGAAGCCGTACGAAAAGGGGGTTTCCCGTTCTTAATTTTTTTGCGAGATTCTCGTTTATCTCTCTAAGTAAAACAATTAAAAATGCATTTAAACTCTTTTCAAACGGAAGTTTATTATATCGAAACGAATAGTGCAAAGATTGATTAAATATTGGTGTAAGTTACTAGTTGTTTTGTAGGTTAGGATGTTAAATATTTGAGATCAAACTAAAAAAAACAAATTCTTTGATTCATACCTATGAAAACAATTTTTTTGGTATTTTTGTACTTTGGTTGAAGCATCCATCGACTGCACATATAGCCATGTCGTTTTTTTGAAGATTGCACTAAATTCACTTAAGTTATGATGTTTTTACGCACATTTTATTGTCGGCTCGACTGACATAAGTGATCAGTGTGAAGTTCGTCCACATCAAAAACTGCTAACACGGCGTTTAGCCCGCTCCAAATCGTATCTTTTTAACAGCAATTGTTTGTCTCTTTTTCTCATACGTTTATAGAACCGAGCACAAAGAGAGAGCTGTATTTTGCGAGTATGTCAACGATTTTACTCATATTAGGACGGTCTCTCTACATTGTTACTCTAAGCTTTTGTCACAACATGAACACAAATTGACTTTCTTCTAGAACTTAGGTATATTTTATTGTGATTATTATTAATTTCTAATCTAAAATCTATGTCCGAGAGTTAGTACTTAGTTAAAAGCACTGAAAAGGTAAATTGATATAAGAGGGTGCCAGAGAAGAAAAGATTCGTTATTTTTTTATGCTTAATTGACTAAAAAGTTAACCTTTGAAATTTTTGACTTCGTATATCATTGGGGCGACATGTGACAGTCAAATGATAGCAAAAATAGTTTTTGTTCAAATCAGTATTTTCTCAGCAAAGCATTGATAAATAATCAACATAAAAGGGAAAAACTGAAGCATTGTGGTCTACAAGTAACTAGCTAACTAACCGTAACGTCGTTTCTCCGCAGGGTAGGTAATGAGAACGGACCGCAATACAACTCTGTCTTGGTACACACTCCTTACTTCATTCACATTCATACATCGTATCATATATACTCTTCTGTTATTCTGACTCTTCACATGACCCGATTCAAGTATTTGATTCACTTGATCGCGCCATGTGCGTCCCCGACTTCTTCTTCCATTCACTTTCGCATCATATATTTTTTTCACCTTCCTTTCTTCGTTCATTCGCTCTACATGCCCAAACCATCTGAGCGTCCGTTTCTTGATCATATTCATAACGCTTACATCAGCATTGCATTTTTTTCCGGTTGTCCACATTTAAGGTCAACATTATTTTTCTTTGGGTCAAATTGATAAAAAAAACAAAAATCAATTTTCTATCTTGAAGTGATAATCAATTTCTTTGATCTGTCTGGGGCCTAGGAGCCGAAATGTCTTTTGTAAATCGGTTACATCACTTCTCTCCCAAATCGGTGTTGATTACACTTCTGGAGATTTTCTGTTCAGCGGCTTAAAAGGTTTATATGATCAGAGATTTCCAGTTACCAATCGAAGCACTGGACACGATCTTCCCATTAAACCTGCATAAACCTCAAAGTGAAACTATTACTTATCGTACCGTCCCAATTTGTCCACATTACTGTATCATCTGACCACTAATGGCTCCGGTTGATTCTGTTAAAACTCGAATTTATCATCATCATCATTAACATAGGAATGAGCATAGACTATGATCATTATTAAAATCAATGCATCCATGATTCTAACTTTGAAGAGATTCTCAAAATGGGTGAGATCCCCTCCCTCCCCCCAACTGCAGAGATTCAGGAGATGGTGTTGGTTTCAGAGGCAACATAGGTCCACAAAGGGTAGTAAGGGGACGCGAAGGCAATAAGAAAGCGTTAAAACAATGGACTAATGTAATTTTTTTTTTTACTTAAGTGGAAAACAGGGTACCAGGCCAGTTGAAGCCCCACTCTTTCAAAATGAGGAATTATTATAGCTTGTTGATTTTATAAATGTACATATTGTCGCTGGAAAGGCAAAAGAGCTCAAGCGACACTTGGTCAAAAATAGAGTTAAATATTATATGCAGTTTTGATCAGTTTTTCTTCCTGCATCGAATGCTCTGACTCTCGTTTGATTCTGGAGACTTTTGTGGCCCTTCAGCCATCTAAAATATGTTTACCATTTGGGAGAAGGCTCGGCTCAAACGACACAAGTTTGGGACTTTTTTAGCTTTTTGTCGCTTCGGGTAACTCAAGTAACTGAGTTAACTTGTTTTTCAAAATGCAACCAGGTACTGAAGACTTGAATTTTATTGTAAAACAAAAAAAAACTTTAAGGTGCTCTGGTGTAAACTTCCCAAAATCACGCTTCAGCCCTTTTGCCTTTCCGGGACGGTATGTTGTTGGTATGAGAAAATATTACATACAAAATTGAGGAAATGGCTGCAGGAGGCTGATCCTTCACGAGGACTAGTTTCGGTTTTTTTTAATTTTGTTTCTGATACATTCTTCATACCGGACGATACTGTTTAAGATTTTAGAGAGTAAATTTCAAATCTCGATGTAAGTAACGACCGGTTAGTAAATGAGTAGACAAACGCGTCGGATTCCTACCTGTACGTCGTGGGTTCAATTCCTCTGCTAGCTAAGCCCTCCATCATTGCACAAGCAACATCTTCCGCTTATTATGATGGCAGTAGGAGTTTTTCAAATATTGTCAGGTTATTCGTAACCAGGGAATGTTTGTCTTTCTTAAAAAAAGAAAGAAATTAGAAAAACTTCATCCATTTTGGGATTCCCAGGGATAACCGATTGGCTTTATTTTTAACTGTCATTTAGAAACATGTACCCAGATGGGGCTTGCATATTGTTAGGTTAGGTATTTTTTTAACTTGTATATTATAGGCATGTATAGTCGCAAGAATAATATCTATGAACGACTTGCCTAATTTCTCAAGGGAGCGTACAAATTGCATACTGTAACCGATTGTTTATTGGTGAATATAGCTTTAATATTCAAGTTAATGTGTTTTACCAATAATAACATTGCCGATATCAAAAAAGCGATAAGTTTTCTTGGACATCTTTGCATTTTTCATCAAAGGAGTGAACCAAATAAGTTTCAAAACCTCTGTTTTAATTTCGATTCGCTTCTGAAGCAACCTTAAAACAATTCTGACCTCGGAGCAGTTCTGTTTAGCATTAAAATCAACTAATCAAACCACTCTGATGATAAAGGTCAAGAATCTATCGGATTCCTAAATGCTTGCTCGAGCCGCACGCAGTACTTGGAGAAGCGACCAGGAACTTTGGATAGAAAGTGATGTAGGTGGACGCTGTTGCGGTGGAAGATTAACGGTGTTGACGCAGACGTTTTAAAGTTCAGGAGCCGCTAATTTGGGTGCTGATGTTATCATTATAGACGTTAAACACGATCAGCAACTTTGATATGCTTGGAATCTCGTTAGTTAAAATTATTCATTTTATTTCGCTTGAGACTTGGATGTTGGTGTTCGGATACAGGTAGCTTTATCACACGGTAGTTCTGATTAAGCTTTTAAATTGATTTTTTACAAGTTACCCTCTTCTTTTGTTATCTTTGTCATCTGACAAGTCGATTCTTCTTATCTTTGTATGTTTGTTCTTTCACAAGTCAATTCTTTTTCTTTTGGTATCTTCGTTCTGTAATGTTCGCTGATAAACTCGACAGATGCTCCTTGGGTAAGGCGCGCTTTTGTTCGGGGGTGTAGAATAAAATATAATCACTTTACTTGAATATTTTTTATTGGATAAATTCAGAAGAACAGTTCTTTCGCAAGATATTTTTTCTTCTGCTGTTATTATTTTGTTGTTATCTTTATCATTTTACAATTCGATTCTTATTTTCATGTTCTCCTTGTTTTTTTGCAAATCAATCCACGATCTCTTGTTCAGAGGCGTGTACTCCATAAAATCACATAAGCACTGCCTACCCTGCCGTACTCGCATACAAATATGTATAATATTGAATTTAATTATTATTTATATATTTTTTACACTAACTCCGCACAGGAGATCTTGAGGAAAATAACTTATTTCATGGCATATGTCATCTTTGGGGATGCTGTATGGAGGCTATTTTTTAAGAAAAAAAAGAGTAAACCTGGGTCTTGAAGAGTCTCATGTTAAAGAAGGGAGGAAACACAGAGGCCGGAAAATCGTTCCACAGTCGAGCTGTTGAACATAAGTACCAGTCGCAAAAACGATCCGTTCTTATGTATCGAATGTCAACCATGTACAAATGTTGGGCGCGCGTTTGGCGAGTTTCCCGGCTATGCACCGGTGCCGAAGGGAATATCGCAAGTTCCTCGGAGCATCTTCAATTGAAATGCCGGTAGAATAAGAATAGCACTCCCACCTGACGTGTGTGATCCAAAGATTGAAATCCGTTTGTTATGATATGAGATTCCATCAAACGGACCGCCCGTTTCTGCACAGAGTCAAGCCATCGACACCCATTTTTATGAGATTTTTTTGATTGGAAGATTTTTTTTCCTTGATAAAATTAAAGTTAACATATTCGCCCCCTGTCTATTGATCAAAGCTGCGGATTGGCTTGTAAGTTGATTCTACTAATGTTTGAATCTTCATGATATTACAAGCACCCATTGCATTACATTATCAGCACTCAACAGTTTCATTACACAATAGGGTCCGTTTCTACCTTCCATATGAATAGCCTCATTCTAGGGCTGGTCTTGTGCAGGCGCACTTGGAGCAGTCCGCTCCAGGCAGCGCATTACCAAAGGCGCTAATAGTACATAATTTCAGTGCCTTTTTACGTGTCCAACACCTTCATGGACGGCAATCAAACCCATTACTTTCTGACCCGATGACGCGGAGTAAAATTCGCGCCTTTGGTTTTCTACTTGATACGAGTTGGTACCTATCTTTTGATCGGAAAAAATAATTAACTTATAATAAATAATAAAATAGAACCTCTGAATTGCCGGATTCCCGAAAGGTGTAATTACCGTCGTACCTTGCTGACTGTATTTTCGTAACAACTCACTTGTGTTTTATAAAATTATGTTTTTGTCAACTGTGGTATCTTCTCAGATAATAAGTTTACGAATTTTTTTAATTGTATGTTAATGGTATAAGTGATTTTCTTAAATAGCTACTTCTATCCAGAGAATTGTTTTTTTCTCCCTCATGTCACTAAAAAAAGGTTTATCAAGAAACGTTAAGATTTTTTTTGTTGCATTTTCGTGTAGCTAAATACATTTCCTTCCAAGTTGAAATAAAGATTCATGAGGTTTTTGTGTAAATACTTGTAATGTCACTTGGAAATCGTTTTTTTTCTGACGCACTGACGTAAGCAAACTTCAAATTCTAATTACTCGACTTGTAGCGAACTTAAATCATTGAAAAATATCTCTATAGATTGATTGTTTTGTAGACAAGCGATTACGGTTCATTTAAATATACAAACAACAGGTTTTAAATGATAAAAACTCCTGAAAAGATAATGGCGAATGCCCGGTGACTATTGGCACCTCCGGCACACAAAAAGTTAAATTTAGATTTAGATGTTAGGACCGGACCTGCATTGCGATATGTTTGAATACCATACACGACTCCACTCGTTTCCCATCAAAACACGGCGCACAATACATCCAGCTTCCACTATTAAAATGAATAACCAGCGTGTGAGTGACTAACCCCCTCTCCACACGTCTGGCCGCTCAGTAATCAGCGCTCACTCCTCAGTCGGCTCAACAGGGACCCTGTGCTACTGCGACGACTTCTGCAACCGGACGAGGAACGAGGACTGCTGCCCCGACTTCTGGAGCCACTGTCACGGGGTAGAGCCCCCGCCGGCGCCCATCATCACCTGCTACCACGAGCGGAAGGGCTACATGTTGAAGGGGCAGAAGGTCACGGAAAACTGTAACGACTGGTGAGTGGAACATTGTTTTACTATCAAATTCAAGTATCAGTCACAAATAATACATTTGGGTACTAAATAGAATGACATTACAAATTTATAGACACATTATTGAGCTCTCAGAGGGATAAGCAAAATTTTAGCGGACTTAATATTAAACTGTCACATGCCGCTTGAGGTCGTATACTATATTTATTTATTTATAAATTAACAGGCTAAAGTCCAATTACAAAAAATACATATAAAACACGAAATGGAAAAAAGAGCAACAAAGAAGGAATGGCATATACATAATAATAAATGAAGCGATGACAAAAATAAAGCAAAATAAACATAAGAGAGAATATTCAAGTCATGGTCTAGTCAAAGTTTTGGTAGAGTCGTAGAGAATGACAAAAATCATTTAGACTGCTACCAAAAATGTCAAGACCTTGGCTTGAGTTAACAAGTCTTGACATTCTGGACATTGGAGAATTATACCCATAATTAGTATAGTGATGATTGAGGAACAGCAATTCACTGTTTCTGAGTCTACGGAAAGTAATATAATACAATATATCTAAACAAATTGCACAAATAAGTGCCAAAATGCCCTCGTGCGAGATGACAAAGTATTTCCATTACCCTGCAAACACTAGTAAAGGCCAAGAAATAACATTTCATTCGTAAGTACACGCAAATTACTTATCATTCTTAATAAAACGATTATTTTCACTGTTTCCCGAAGATTTTAAGCGCCATCAGAGAGAGTGAGATGGTGAACGTAGCGACACGTTGGTATAAGAAGGACAACCTACTGGCAGTAGGTCGTCTTATACGGCGTTCACTATTCGATGTAGAATGTACTACGGTCCTTTACTAAATACAACGAATCAGCATGACCGTTATACTTGTCAGTTGTCAGCTGTTCACAAGACTGAAACGGGTAAACCAAAGTTTGTCGAGGATCGTTCAAAGGTAAAAAAAAATGACGCTGATCGTCGATTTGATGGTCATCATATGTGATGGCATTATGAACATGATATTACAAACATATATACACGTTACTGTCTTAGAATATTTACACAAAATGTGGCAAGTAACAAACACACCTACGTCCTCAGTAAATTCTTCAAACATTGGTCATGTAAGACAAAGGTAGACATTCAAAGAATATGTGTAAGGACGAAAAAAATATATCATCAGGCGGCGTATCGTACTTAAAACCGCAACTTTAAAATTCAAATTCTGCATCTACAATCTACATCAATAAATAGAGAACGCCGTATAAGACGACTTACTGCCAGTAGGTTGTCCTTCTTATACGCATGTGTTGCTACGCTCTCCATCTCACTCTCTCTAATGGTGCTTAAAATCTTCGGGAAACAGTGGAAATTATCGTTTTATTAAGAATAATAAGTAATATGCGTGCACTTACGAATGAAATGTTATTTCTTGGCCTTTACTAGTGTTTCCAGTGTAATGGAAACACTTTTTCATCTCACACGAGGGCATTTTGGCACATATTTGTGCAATTTGTTTAGATATAATATACGACCTCAAGCGGCACACATTTTGGCACTTATTTATGTTAAATTCGCTAAATCGACGGCAATTACCGTATCTTTTGCTTGCCACATTGAGAGTTCTACGATGCGTCTATAAGTTTGTAATGTCATTAGTAATACAAGCCTGACCCAGATATTTTTACTTCTTTATTGTTACAATGGGGTTGTCCACTGTGAACACTTGTTAATAAATAATAATCAAAATTATTTCGTTGACAGGCTGTTTTAAAGCTGTTCCAGGAACATAGCTGACGAAGATTTATTTAGCGAGTAACCCGTTAAATTTAATTGCCCGTATTAAAATCTGTCAAATCCCATTGGCAAAAATGGTTGAATTTAATGATAGAGGAAGGATGGATACATGTTGATTGATGTCCCACGTTACATAAAAGGCACAAATCAATTGGAAGAGATCGTGTATTCATATTTCCATGGACAGGCGACCATTTAAATTACTTTTTAATTCATTTGACATTAGACGCCATTTTTTCGTTTTTTGGCGCCGAGCGGCAAGTGCAGCATTGTTGCCAGTGCAAATAAATCAATTGACGCTAATTTTCCGGTGGAGGTCATGGTAACACTATCTTTGGCTTCTAGCTCGTCGTTTGCGGTGAAAATTATTATAATAAAATAATTTTTTTGTATATATGAGCACAGTTGGCATTTCTGCATAGTAACAATTTATAAGTCTGCGATGTAAATGGGGAATATGCTATGAATTTGTAAGAATTTAATTAAATAAAAGTTAGTAGCTGAGTGGACAAACGCGTCGGATTCCCAGCCGGGCGTCGTAGGTGCAATTATTCTGCTACCTAAGTCCTCCATCATTGCACAAGCAACATCTTTCGCTAATTATGATGGTAGCAGGAGTTTTACAAATATTGTCAGGTTATTCGTAGCCTGGGAATGCTTGTCTTTCTTTTAAAAATGGAAAGAGGTAAAAAAAAAAAAGTTTTGGGTGGGATATAGCACTATTCACAACTACCAATGTCGTACTCCTGAACGAGGACCTGGTAACCTGAATGAGATACGATACTGTGTATAAATTCACGCGAGGCCGCCAACACAGGTCTTTGATACTTAGGTGCAGAACCAACCAATCAGTGTTAGAAAGGTGAATTTAAAATGCTTTTAGTTCATCAAATATTGCAAAGCCTCCGTGGTCGAGTGATTAAGGAGACGCTCGACTACTGATCCAGAGCTGGCGGGCTCAAATCCCGGCGTGCGCAAACAAATTTTATTCAACTAAAATGTATTACTTCACATTTGATTCACATAAAATAATATGCAGTATATTTTTGGCTCGTTCCAGAGTGGTAGATACTATAAGTATCGCCCTGGTGAAAGACCACCATTCAGAATTTCAATCATTGCTTGAAATGGCTTTAGCCGAGCTTGGTGACCAGATCGGAATAGCCAGGTACTATCCAACCTTCCTCTTCCCCATCTCCTTTCCTTTCCCACTTAACATATAAAGCTTAACAAAAAAAACTGGAGATGCCATAGTCTCACTGGCTCCAGACGATTGAGAGCAGTTGGGACTCTTGTGCAGTAATCAGTATTCAAAAAAAAAATAACTAACTAACTAACCATCACGCCGTTTCCCCGTAGGGGTAGGCAGAGAGGACGGACCGCTAAACAACTCCGTTTTGGCATACACTCCTTGTTTCATTCAAATTCATACATCGTCCCATACATACTCGTCTGCTATTCCGACTTTTCGCATGGCCCGATTTAAGCATTTGATTCACTTGATCGTAACATGTCTTCCTCGGGCGTCCCCGACTTCTTCCATTCACTTTCGCATTATATATTTTTTTCACACTCCTTTATTCGTGTATTCGCTCTGCATGCCCAAACCATCTGAGCGTCCTTTTCTTGATCCTATTCATTACGCTTAAAAAATATATACATAATACTATGAGAATTTTTCGCAAAACCTGGCATAAAGCTAGTATTATAATAAACTGGATCGCACAGTGGTCGAGATAATTTATTGAAGGACACTATTTTTTTTTAAATCTTTGCGTAATGCGTCACGCGTTTGGAATCCCGACAAGCTTACACTGTCGAGAAAATTACACAAATAAAACGACAACGTACATTATTTATGCTAAATTAAACTAAGTGCGAATTTCTCGGCTGTCGAGTAAATAAACACTGGCGCCTGAAGAAAAATTCACAGAGATAATGTGAATTATTTGACCTTCTACTCGATATCAGTCAAAATGAACAGCTCGCATACAATTTTCACTAGCTTAGAAAAAATCATACTAATAGATTTTTTTAGTGTGGTTTTTGTGAGTGTGTGTAAATCCCAACCTCAGAGCCTTGAAGTAACAAGATATTGAGAGAGAGAGCTAATTCTTTTTACCCAACCTATATGAATTTGGAATAAATCACTTCCTCCAGGTTTTTACACCATGAGAAAGAAAGAGACAAAACAATCTCCCAAATTATCACACCGCTTCAAAGTATTGTTAGAATGTTCTTCGTGTCCCGCGTTTCCGTTGACTCCACCCAAACGTTTTGATACGCGAAAAAAATTAACATAACTCAACGGTTTTTTAGGGTCCATGCTATATTTTTGTTTATAACAATGCTGTGAAAAAGTAGTTAAAAGAATAAACAAAACCATTATGTCGACATGTGCTATGAATGGATGTATAAATACCCTTGCCCTAGGAAGGCACCCCCAGGTCTAGCCGAGTCCGAAAAACCTTATAAAAACTGACTACAGCAGCGCTCTCTCTTGTATATTATTGCTTTGAGCTCAGAACAAAACGTAGGGGTGGGAGTCGCCGGTGACGGAAAACATGCTCACATACCTAAAAGTGGTGCGAAATTAATGTGAAAACTTATCTTGTCTCTTTCTCTCTCACGGTTTACGGTGTAAAAACCCGAAGAAAGTGATTTATCGTAAATTTGTATGGGTTGGGTAAAAATATTTATCTCTAAAAATTTTATTGCTCCAAGCCAGCGGGACTATGGCGTCACAATTTCTGGTATGCTGTGAGGCTTAAGTTAGCGAGAAGGGGATGGGGAAGAGGAAGAGGAAGGTTAGGAAGTATATTACCATTTAGTTTTATTCACTAAACAAAGCAATTTTTTTGTTTTTTTTTCGATAGTGAATACTGCACTTAAGTCCCAACTGATCCCAACCGACTGGAGCCAGTAGGACTATGGCATCCCCGATTGGGGGTTGTGAGGTTTGAAGGTAGCAGGGAGGGGGCAAGGGGGAAGATATGGGGAAGAGGAAGGTTGGGAAACACGGCTAAAGGCATTTCAAGCAACGTTTCGATTCTGAATGGTGGACTTTCACCAGGGCGATACTCACAGTATCTACCGCTCTGGAACGCGCGGCAAATATACTATTTATTATTCAATATGAATTAAATTTGAAATAACACAAATTAATTAAATTAAATTTACATTCGCACGCCGGGATTTTAATCCGTGACCTCTGGATTCTTAGTCGAGTATCTTACCCACTCGACCACGGAGGCTGTCAAATATAATTTGTGATTTATTTTTCCAAGCCTAATCTGTAGATCGTCAGTAAAATCTGTGTTTCAATAAACTTGATGTTAGTTCCGACTTTAACATATTGCTAATCAAAAAGTATATTTATAACTGATCAAACTTTGAGTTATCGCGAACAACGCGTACTTAAATATAATTTGGTGCATTTCCATTTTTAAGACGCCAACTACGAATCTGTAGATCGGCGTCAATAACTTTAAAAATATGTGTCATAACACATTTAATTCATATAAAAATTAACAAGTATATTTGCGGCAGTTTTAGATACTTTAAGTATCGCACTGGTGAAAGACCACCATTCAGAATCGAAACGTTGCTTGAAATGGCTTAAGCCGTGTTTGGTGACCAGATCTGAATAGCCAGGTACTTCCCAACCTTCCTCTTCCCGATCTCCTTCCCCTCCGCACTTCCTTCAACCTCACAACATACCCAATTTGGGGATGCCATAGTCTCACTGGCTCTAGACGGTTGGGAGCAGTTGAGACTCTTGTGCGGTATTCATGTAAAAAAAATATATATATTTATACACTTCCAACAGAGACGTCCTTTACGAAAAGTCCAATCACTTAGTAGAAACAGCATTTTATCTTGCTTTACGCTTACTTATTGTTATTAGCGAAAGGGAGACAGGAAGTTTACGCATTTGTATTTTGAAACGTCGAAAAGCCTTTACAGTTTGTTCATTAGTTCGAAAAAACCTGAAACAACTGAAAGCTTTTTCTTTCATAAAATTGTCTTTTTTTAAATTACTGAAATATTATTTCCTGAAGTTAAAAACAATGTTTAAAACGTGCTGTATGCAAGCAATGCACCTGTGCGATTACTGTGCTCGACTCAACAATCGCTGCCATACCTATACTGTCACTTTTGTGGTTTTTAAAATGATTAAATTTTGATACATTTAAATAATTGTTGCGGTGAGGAAATGCGATAAAAAAGTTAAATTTAAAATTTAAATACTTCGCCTCAAAAATCCACCTTGAAAAAAAAATACACAAATCATCACGCAGGTGGTCCATTCTTCATGATGAGATGACTATTAATTTCGATACACGAACATGATCATAACTGTATTGGCCACTTGTTGCCGACTGTTGTTTTGGGCGGCCGCCAAGAGATGGCATGTATTACATGACACTGTGCCACTGTCTTGTTTGTGTCTATAAATGCGGTTCGCGCATTCTTTAGTAGGATAATAAACTGGCACAGCATTTGCACATTGTAAACCAGCAGTTAACGAGCTCTGCTAGACCCTGCGGGCGACTCTTGGAAAATAATTGTAAACGTACAAACAGTTTTCGAAGTTTTAAATAGAACACATACACTTTGTTTATAACCACTTTTTTGTTCAATATTATGTCTACCGGTTTCGGAAGTACCCTTCCATCATCAGGACAATATTAAATTAATCTGAAATACAAAGTAAATGCTTTTCACGAATATGTAGTTTTCGAAGTACTTAATTATTATTTTAAAAAAATAATTTGACGCAATTTCACTTAAAGTAAGATAAAGTTGAGCTTACTTCGGACACACAGACACGACTACGAAATACTTGTATCGATTTAATCTCTTCAGTGGCAGTGTCGGATTTAGGGAGAGCCAAAGGGAGGATTCGCACCGGGCGAAACATTTAGGGGGCGGCAAATTTGATCAAAAAAAGGTTTATTTGTGTTTATTATAGACTGCGTCCGTTTACAATACACTTTCTCATTAACAATAATTATATTAGATACGTTTGGTCCTTAAAACCTTCAAAGTTTATACTAGTGATAAAAATAGCCCAATATATCTTCGCTGGAAAGGCAAAGGGGCTTAAACGACACTTTGGATCAAAAATTAGTTAAATGTGCAGTTTTGATCAGTTCTCTTTTTTGCGTCGAAAGCTCTGACTCTTCAGCCATTTAAAATATATTTACCATTTGGGAGAAGGCTTGACCCAAGCGACACAAGTTTGGGACGTTTTTTAGCCTTTTGTCGCTTCAGGTAACTCAGTGAGAGACTGAAGACTTGAATGTTATTGTAAAACAAAAAAAACTTTAAAGTGCTCTAGTGTAAGCATCCCAAAATGACGCTTCAGCCCTTTTGCCTTTCCGGCGACGGTATGTTTGTTGTAATGAGAAAAATATTACATACTAAATTGAGAAAATGGCTGCAGGAGGCTGATCCTTCACGAGGACTAGTTTCGGCTTTTTAAATTTTGTTTCTGATACATTTTTCATACCGGACGATACTGTTTCATGCCTACATAGAAGGATTCCGACTTATTTAGATACATTTTTTAAGATTTGAGAAAGTAAATTTCGTACTCGCAGTATTTCATTTATTTTGTATTTGTTCCAATAATTCCATGTATTTGTATTGGCATGGAGCCCATAAAGCAGAAGTGTACTCAAATGCCGTTGATTTGGGATGTCAATTGTTGTATGCTACTTTTGATTTCAAAACTATTTTTTTGCTATCCTATGAAATTATGTATAAAAAAATAACTTTGTATAAGACCACGGATATTATTTTACTTTTTTATGACCAACCGGTTTCGCTTAGCCTAAGCCTCATCAAGGTACAAAATTACATTAAACCAAAAAATACATAGTGTGCGGTTATATGTACACACAGAGGGAGAACAAAATATAAAATAAAATAAAAGAACAATGAGAAAACAGTAGAATAACATTTAAATCATAACAGATAAACAAGACAGAAATATATAGATAATATGAATTGATAGAGACAAAACGTCAACTGAGAAGGTGATTAAAGAATAATGATAAATTTTATGAGTTTACAGGAAAATATACCTAAATTGGACTACTGGACAAATTTACCCGATCATTAAGAATATGACTGTTAATTTTAATGGTTTTTTTTATTTCTGGTGCTTCTAAATTATTTAATCTGACGCCATGATCATTTTTCTGAAGAATATGAGCACCAGTGTTTTTATTGAGGGTAAAACAGACGTAACCTACTATAGCCACCTCGGTATGTAATCTTACTAGAACGACAAAAAACATTTTATAAAGAGGATTTTAATATTTTGTTGAGATAACAACAGTTTAGTGGTTAACCAGTTGCATACATTTCATTTGTTTATTTAAGAGCGTGAAATCAATAAAGCAATTCGTGGAAAATTAAGTAAGCCGCTAAACTGTTGCCATCACGCAAAATATTAACATGCACATTCTAAAAATAATATCGGAGGTGTAAATACTGGCGCGATAAGAGACTGACCACAGTGACAAAAGCGCGGGAAACAGTTTTGGCGGGTAAACTGATAAGGGGTTCCCCGCAGACATTCAAGGTTTTGGCGGGAAGTACCTATCTTGCAATATCTAGCCCGCATCCTCCGGTTCAACTCTCGCGGCGTAGGTGAAACCACCAAGCCAGTAAGTAGCCTGATAGTAAAATTAATGGTATTTCGTCGCTGGAAAGGCAAAAGGGCTTAAGCGACATTTTGATTAAAAAAAACATTTAAATATGCACTTTTGGTCAGTTTTTTTTTCTTCGTCGGAGTCTTTGACTCTAGTTTGATTCTGAGGACTTTTGTGGCCCTTCAGCCATCTAAAATAGATTTACCATTTGGGAGAAGGATGTCAATAGCCCAAGATATGTCGCTGGAAAGGCAAGGTCTTAAGCGACACTTTGGTCAAAAATGAGTTAAATATGCAGTTTTGATCAGTTTTTTTTTTCTGTATCGAATGCTTCGATTCTCGTTTGATTCTGAAGACTTGTGTGGCCCTTTTTATACTTAGAGTATCCACCCCTCTGGAACGTGCCCCAAATATACTATTTATTATTTTATATGAATTAAATGTGCTATGTCACATATTATTTAAGTAAAATTCATTTGCGCCCGAATTTTATTGTGAAACAAAAAAAAACTTTAAAGGACTCTGAGGGTGTGAACTTCCCGAAATGGATATCCAGCCATTTTGCCTTTCCGGCGACGATATGAAGGTGTTAGGCGTATTAAAAAGCACTGCACTTCGGTATTAGCAGCGCCATGGCAATTTTCCACCTGGAGCAGACTGCTCTAATTGCGCCTACACAGGACCGGCCCTACTGCAATACCGTTCTGCAGGTTTATTAAATAGAAGTCTTTACTTTGGCTGGATCTCTCACCATTCGACTCCAGTCTTCTGGCCTTCTTGCTCTACACCAATCCTTATCAACACAGTCTATTCTCTTCTTACTTGTGTTGCCACTTTCATCTTTTTATTCTAATTTTGTTGTTAATTTGCCCACTCCAGCACGTGCAGCGAGATCAACGGCCGCGCAGAGATGGTTTGCGATTCGGACCCGTGCATGGTGGAAGAGCAGCTGCTCGACTCTGTGAACAATGACGCCGCTGCCACGTGGAAGGCTTCCAACCACACGCCCTTCTGGGGCCACAAGCTGTCCGAGGGGCTGAAGCTGCGACTTGGTGAGTTACACATCATGCACTTCTTCTTATACACTCTGTAAACTAGTAGTTGGCGTTGAAGATAGTTTTAAAAACGCCACCGCCGCTACCGTTGGCAATTGTCAACTGTTAAATATAACCGTTGAAAATAACGTCAATGTTGATTTTGATAGTTATAATCACCTATTGGGAGAGTTGAAACAGTTGAATCGTTGGCGCCGTTGGGAGTGTTATTTTATAACGCAACACCTATATTCTACTTGCCACCGGTAGATTCGCTTGACGCTAGGCGCTACGTGTCGGCCGTTATGTATAGGAAAATTCACAAAGACGTCTAGTAAGCAGGTACAAAACCAAAAGATTATTCTAAATTCCGCATAACATCGTTCACGGAGTATACACTCTTACACCTTTTTGTTTATTTGGCGCTAAAGCTAAAACAGTAGGTACATACTAGACGAGTGTGTACAGACTGATATCCAAATTTTGGCGCAAATTTTTATCAGTAGCGTTGGACGTTGACGACATCTAGCTGTTATTTCCAACGGCTAGTTATATAATATTATTTGCATTTTCAAAATTATCAATTGTATTAATGACTCACATTCTTTCTTGCAACTCATCCAATTCAACATTCCTTGCCGTAGACTTAGAAACAATGAATTGCTGTTCCTCAATCATCACTCTACTAATTATGAGTATCATTCTCCACTGTCCAGAATGTCGAGACTTGTTAACTCAAGCCATGGTCTTGAAATTTTTGGTACCAGTCTAAATTATTTTTGTCGTTCTTTACGACTCTACCAAAACCTTTTTTAGGCTTTGACTTGAATGTTCTATTAAATGTATATTTTTGTTATTGCTTCATTCAAATACTATGTATGTGCTATTATTTCGCTGTTGCTCTTTTTTCCATTTCGTTTTATGTATTTTTGTAATTGGACAATGTTCCAAAAGTATAAAAATAAATAAAGTTGTTGATACAGTACTACTGTGAACAACGATGCCACGGCCACGTGGAAGGTCTCTATCGTCTGATATTTAGAGAGGAAAGCATACTTTGACATAATCTGTACTAATAATGAATACATCTATGTGTGTCCAGGAACACTGACCCCGCAGAAGAGCACCCTGGGCATGTACCCGCTGCGGCCGGTGTACGACCCGACGCGCATGCCTCACCAGTTCGACGCGCGCCAGAAGTGGGCCGGCCAGTTGGCCCCCATCCAGGACCAGGGCTGGTGCGGCTCCTCGTGGGCCATCTCCACGGCGGCCGTTGCCAGCGACAAGTCAGTACTCCCTTGAACATATCACACCTAGGCGCTCGTAACGGGCCATCAAACCACGAACACTTACGGAAACATTTCTGGAAATGTTTTCAGCAACCCTGGACAAGGCTTTTTTTCACAATGAATACAGTACAAGAGTCTCAACTGCTCCTAACCGTCTAGCGCCAGTGAAACTGAAGGGGTATGTTTTCAGACTGAAGGTAGTGGGAGGGGAAGACGAGGGAGGAAGAGGAAGGTTGGGAAGTACCTGGCTATTAAAGTCTGGTCATCAAACATGGGTAAAGTCATTTCAAGCAATGTTTCGATTCTGAATGGTGGTCTTTCACCAGGGCGATACTATGAGTATTTACCACTATGGAACGTGCCGCAAATACACTATGTATCTATGAAAAAAAATCAATTAAATAAATAATATGTATTTGCGTCCGCAGGGATTGGATCCCGCGACCTTTAGATTCGTAATCGAGTGTCTTGACCACTCGACCACGGAGGCCGTTGTATATCCGAGCAATGTAGGGCCCGGCAATAGTATAGCCCAAATGCGAACTGACCTAAGTCAGTGGTCAGTGGCCTAGTGGTGGTTTTTGCACATCTTCATCTGGTAATCAGTTGGCATCATATATCATAGTTACAAATTTGAAAATGAAAGTTAAAATTAGTACAATAATTTTGGACTGTTTTTTGTAAAAGTCCTCTCTGCTTTCCTGTTATGAGATGCGCATGATAGATAAATAAATGGTAATGGTATTTCCAGGTTTGTGATTATGTCTAATAATCTGGAGCACCCCCAGTTGAGCGCCCAGCAGCTGGTGGCCTGCAACAGCTGGGGGCAGAGGTCCTGCAGCGGAGGCTACCTGGACAGGGCTTGGCAGTTCATCAGGAAGTTTGGGTGAGTCCATTTTTCCATGAAAATAATTAATAAAACTATTATTTAGTGATAAAAAAATGGTTTTTAATAAAAAAAAATTACGATGTAAGTATTTTTACACATCAAAATAATTATTTAACTAACCAAGTAGTTAAATATCACAAGGGTAGGCAGAAGGATATACTGCCACACATCTTTGTCTTGGCACATACTCCTTGATTGATATTCATACCATATCAATAAGCTCTCATGCGGAACAATATCGTCACTGAGCGGATCCGGACGTTGGTGTGAATCCAGCTTAAGAGTCTAACTGCCTCAGTGGGACTGTGGCATTCCCATTTAGGGTATGTTGTGAGACTTAAGGGGAGGGGAGGAGAGATGAGTGGTAGGGAAAGAAGATTGGAAAGAGAAAGGTTAAACATTGCCTAACTATTCAGATCTGGAATAATTATTACAAGGGATGGCGAGAAGACCCAAGATGAGTCCATGGTCTTGAAATTTTTGGTACCAGTCTAATGAATTTTGTCATTCTTTACGACTCTACCAAAACCTTGTTCAGGCTTTGACTTGAATGTTATTTCAAATGTGTATTTTATCCTATTTTTGTAATTGCTTCAAATATTATGTATGTGCTGTTCTTTCTCTATTGCTTTTTTTCCCAGTTCGCATTATGTATTTTTTAATTAGACAATGGTCCGTTAGTATAAAAATAAATAAATAAATAAGTCAAAAAGAGCCAATAAAAGGCAAGAAGAAGAAAGTAGAGGCGAAAACAAGCAAAAGAAGAAGGAAGAAATGGAGAGAAAAACAATGCCTTATCCCTTCCCTTATCCCCCTTTGTCCTACGTTCCTATATTGGCTAAAAATTTCCATGTATACTAAAAAGTTAAACTCTGACCTCCTCCCCTTCCTCAGAGAATGCGTTTCAAGACCTAACAAAACAGTGCCCCTGGTATCCCGCTTGCATCAAGACAGTAACGCATCGTAACAAAAATCGTTCTTACAAGTGTTGAATACGCTTCATTCCAGTCTGGTAGATGAAGAGTGCCTGCCGTACAACAGCCAGGAGCAGAAGTGCAAGATGCCCGCAAGGCAACACTGCAGGCCTCTGGCTGCAAGGTCCCCTAAGACACGGGGCGCCTGGAGCGCTACCACGTGTCCCCCGCCTACAGGCTGGGAAACGAGACAGACATCATGTACGAGATCCTCAACTCTGGACCAGCGCAAGGTAACACACACAATCATTGTTGGTAGAAGAAGAAAACAATTTGTTTTTAGTCGCTTGTTGGTTTTTGTTGTTGTGATAAAAACGATTGTTTGGACTCGATTCGTTGTTTATGGTGATCACCCCAAGGTACAGCGCCGGATCCACTATACGTTCAAACTGTGCAAAAAATATAGGCGCCATCTCTAAAGGGGTGCCATCTTATTTAAATTTACTTCAAATATTCCCTATATATCTAAAAAAATCCTCAGATCATTTAAAAATTACCCACATCATGGGATAATTATATTTTTTATTGCGCTGGCATCATCGCTGTGCATTGAATGACTAGCGAAAATGTATGGAGAGTGGCTTTTTGTCACGGAATTTTTTTACGAATTGCATAATGGTTATTTGGACGTAACTTTTTTTCAATGGAGTTTTATACGTTAAAATTATGCGAAGCAAAGTCTATAACCCGTGCCCGTTTTTCTCATACAACTGTCGAAATTAACCGTTAGATATGGTCCATATTTTTGTCCCGGTGACATTTTAGCGGCGACTTTGCGTTTATTCGATTTTTTTAAATTTGTTTTAAGTAAAAAAAAATTGGGGTTGTAACAACCATCTTAGTTATATTCAAATTCCGAGCGTATTGATCAGTTCTTCGATCTCGAATACTTTCTCGTTCTAGCATCGCATCATCCCTTACTAATTAGGGAGATGAATGCTATTGGTCTAAATTCACCCCCGCTGCTCTAAGTTCGCAAATGTGACCCCTGGAAGGTATATTCACAGCTGTGACGGCCTATAAAAGGTCATGTTTCATCTCTAGAGGGCAGTCTTCCTACCCGGTGCCTCACGCGCCCTTCAGCCTCCTCTGTCAGGACTGGCATAAGAACCCTTAGTTAATGGTTGCTTAATGCGCAGTGGATTCAGAGTCGACGCAACCCCTTCCCCTCCTATCCTTCCTACCCGGTGCCTCACGCGCCCTTCAGCCTCCTCTGTCAGGACTGGCATAAGAACCCTTAGTTAATGGTTGCTTAATGCGCAGTGGATTCAGAGTCGACGCAACCCCTTCCCCTCCTACCCTTCCTACCCGGTGCCTCACGCGCCCTTCGGCCTCCTCTGTCAGGACTGGCACAAGAACCCTTAGTTAATGGTTGCTTGGTGTGCAGTGGATTCAGAGTTGACGCAACCCCTTCACCTCCTTTAACCCTCCTCTGCCAAGGCTGACACGAGAACCCTTAGTTAATGGTTGCTCGATGTGCAGTGGATCCAGAGTGACGGCCCTCCTGTAACCCTCTGCCAGGACCGACACGAGAACCCTTAGTCAATGGTTGCTTGATGTACGGTGGATCCAGAGCGGAGGTATCCTTTAGAAGTTCCTTTGGGAGGACTGATACAGGTGTAACTTGTTTCTCAGTGAACCCAGGAAAGGAAATACAAGTACACCGAAGCTATTGTGCAAATAGTAAGGTTTATTATATATTTTACGACCGGAATGTCAAGTGTTTGTTTGTAATAGTATATTGTCCTATCATTGTGAATTGAACTTGCAAATTGATTGTACCCCGAACAATAAAAACTAATTGTGTTGTCTGTTAAAATTGTGTTATAATTTAAATAACCCGTTACAGGGTCTATTTTTCAATCATGTGATGCTTTGGTAAAATAAAAAATATATTAATGAAATCCCACATCTCCGCTATCGGGTTTCTTTCTTTGGTAATTGTTTTTTTAAACTTTTATTAGTAACTGGTTTGGGGGGGCGCAATCGTTACTTACTACCTATCAAGGTATCATAAACAACATCTTGTTTTCATTATCCTGGCAGTCTCTGGGAGGCACCTCTACTTCTGTTGCTTTCCTTCAAGTTCATTATGCCTAAGACTGTAGTATTGGCCTTCATACAATCTAGCCACCTAAGCTTTGGGCTGCCAACACACCTTTATCCTGCTGGTTTCTTGTAATGAAGCCGCTTTGGTGGTCAGCTATCTTCCATTCTCGCCACACGTCCCGCAAGCGGAGCCGTCCCAGTTTTGTAAATATTGTAGTTGACGGCATGTTCACACAGTTGGTATAGTTCGTAGTTGTACTACGTCCGCCATATACTATTTTCTTGTATGGCTCCAAAGATTCATCGTAGAATCTTCCTTTCAAAAATATCTATGTTTATTAGGTTCTGCGTCTGGCTTAGCATCAATCTGGTGGGTGTTTCATGGATACTGAATTAAGCCGTTCTTTAGAGGTGTTTGGATTTGAAATATCTTTGAAGAACATAGTAGCACCCATTGACTTGGATGATTCTTCTTTATGATCTTTCTGGCAGCTTCCACACATCCATTATTCTACAGGCTGATAAAAGTTGTTGATAATAATGTGAATTAAGTTTAACCATCTAATAATGATTGTGAATTGTTGTAATTCCAGCCACAATGAAAGTGTACCAGGACCTGTTCTCCTACAATGGAGGAATCTACCGCAAGTCCAGAAACGTCCCCCAGGAGTATGGATACCACTCCGTCAGACTGGTTGGATGGGGCATTGAAGATGGCAACAAATACTGGGTAGGTTGCATGGCTTGTAATACGAATATATATATGGAGAGTTAAATATTTTTACCCAACTTATACAAATTTACGATAAATCACTTTCTCCGGGTTTTCACGTTGTGTACTGTGAGAGAGAAAGAGGAGAGACAAGTTGTCACATAATATAGCACCGCTTTTAGGTATGTAAGCATGTTCTCCGGCTCCCGCGTCTCCGCCCACTACGCATGCGACATAATAAGACATAACTCAACAGTTTTTTAGGTTATATTCTACATTTGTGTTTATAACAATACTGTGAAAAAGTGGTTATACAAATAAACAAAAACATTATGTCGACATGTGCTATGAATGGTTGTATAAATACCTTAGCCCTGGCCACGCCCCAGTCAGGAAAAATCATTAATCCTGAATACACTAGCGCTCCCTCCTGGTATATTATTGCTCTGAGATCTTAACCTTTATGTCGAAGGGTAGGGATGTTTGGTGGTATTTGGGACAAATCATGGACTTTTTTGTGATACGAATTTTTTTTTATTTTTTTTTACATGAATACCGCACAAGAGTCTCAACTGCTCCCAACCGTCTAGAGCCAGTGAGACTATGGCATCCCCAAATTGGGTATGTTGTGAGGCTGAAGGTAGTGGGGATGGGAAGGAGATCGGGAAGAGGAAGGTTGGGAAGTACCTGGCTATTCAGATCTGGTCACCAAACACGGCTTAAGCCATTTCAAGCAACGTTTCGATTCTGAATGGTGGTCTTTCACCAGGGCGATACTTAGAGTATCTACCACTCTGGAACGTGCCGCAAATATACTTGTTATTTATTTTATATGAATTAAATGTGTTATGACACATATTAATTAAATAAAAGTTATTGGCGCACGCCGGGTTTGAACCCGCGACCTTTGGATTCGTAGTCGAGCGTCTTACCACTCGACCATGGAGGCCGTCAACGAATTGTACAATGAAGCAGACGCGGATCGCATTCTCAATAATCTGTCAAATTTCAGGTGGCAGCCAACAGCTGGGGCGAGCAGTGGGGTGAGAACGGCTATTTCCGCATTGTGCGCGGGATCAACGAGTGTGAGGTGGAGACCTTTGTGATCGGTGCCTGGGCCAACACCCTCAATTCCAACAGTCATAACCGCTTCCCCGCCAACATGCTGCGCAGGAGGGGTTAACCAACATGCCTAAACCCCTGTCTATGCCAAGCAAGACTAGATGCCACATCGATGTCCATGGTAAACTGACTGTCAAGTAGATGGAGATTAGTATTATCATCAGAAATCGAATTATATGCCTGAAACTTGTACTTTACAAACTACGGTAAAATGGTTAAAGAGTTTGCAATGATTCGTTTAACCCTTTTGGTCTCAGCTTTCTTTCAGTTTAAAAATCTCTAACTGACTTTTCTTGTTTCACAATGTTTCCTATATCATTATCTTTTGCATGATACATCAAAGTTTCTTGTAAGGGATTGGCGCTGTAATGCGTTTGTTTAGCAGTCAAGGTGTATCCATCAGATCTCTGACTAGAAGGGGTTAATCAGGTGTAAATTAAAGTAAAGACAGTTTGCATTCTTAATTTTTTAAATATTTTTTGCAGTAAAAGAGTATTATCAATACTTGTATTTTGTTATGTTCACTGGGCGGCCTATAATAGTCAGAAAATAAAAATGTGCATTAATAATTTTAAAATCTTAAATATATGTCATGAAAGCTAAAAAGGGTTCAAATATACAAATGCGTATAATTTAACATCTGAATATTATTGTCACAACTATTTTTGTTATTGATTTGACATTTTAAACATATTTATAATACCCCAAATTTGTTTATCATTGATTCTAACCTCAAATTTTGAACTGCCAAACTAAACTGAACAGCACAATTTGTTCACTAACACCAACTGAAAAATAATGGAAAAAAATTATCAAACCTTTTATTCAGCTTGTCTTATTGTCTTTCATTAAAAATCAAAAAAATCGTATTGAAATTGTAAAAATCTCACTTTAAATATATGTTCAGAGGCATTAATTTCTTAAAATCATATTCTCTATGACTTTCATCTACTTCTGTCTTTTTATCATGTTATTACGAATATTATAAATTTCTCATTAGTATTACATTTTGTTGATTTAATTACGTGGCAATTGTTTACTTATAAAACTAAGATTAGGAATGTCTTAAATTAAAACTTAAAACTTAGGCATTTCCCAAATCTTAGATTACTGCCTTATAAGCAATGCATTCATAGTTTATATTGTGTTTAAATTAAATTAAAAGCACTATTTTTCATCTACTTATTTAAGTTGTACATAATGCACTTAGTGGTACATTATGCACTTTTAGGAGATACATCTATCTCCAACAGATTTATACTTGTAAAATTATTGTCTCGTGTCATGACGCCACACATATTAACATTACTTCAATGGATGTTAAAACAAATTCATTAAGATGTTTTAATATGCGTATTCCTTCTTCTGGTGCCGTCTCTTATCGGAGGTTGGTTGTATTTCTTTAATTTATTTTGTGTAAAGTCGTCTCATGTGCCATTTTAAAATGTTACATAATTTAAAAAAAAACATTTAACTTAGTTTTTTATACAAATCACTCATTGTGTTACCATACTATTTGTAACTTAAAAGTATTTAGCAAGCGGAGATTGAAACATTATTCAACCTAGCGCTGTTCATATTATCAGATTTCGGTGAATTAAGAATATTTTGAAAAACCTTATTATTGTAGATTGAAAGAATTCTCAGTTAATTAAAATTTTATCATACAGCACTGTATGTTTTTTAAATTATAATTTGATGTTTATTAGTTGTTTTGCGTATTCTTTGCAGTAAATATTCATTAATAGTAATTATTAAACTAATTAACTGTAAACTGCCATATTTGTATTGCTTGTTTTGTTATTATCATGTTAAATTATAGTTTAACTTTATTTTAGAATGTATTTTGTGTTTATCTAAGAGGGGAGTGAATATTTCATAGATGATATTTTTCTATAATAAAATTTAGCTTGTACTGTATCGTGGAATTAATTATTCAACATTAATTATTGAAACAGTACTGATGTTTCAAGAAATTAAATTTAAAAAAAAACACACAGAAAAGAAAAAAGATTTCAGGTGCCACTGGGGTTTGAATCCGGATCTGCAACTTGCAGGACGGTGGAGCTACTAATCCCACTATAATAATAATAATAATATTTGGATGATTTGTATAGCGCCGTTTTTGTGAAAAATCATCTCAAGGGCGCTGTACAGATCTTATTTTTTATTATTAGATATTAATTCCTAGTTTAAATGCAACACCTTTTCAAATCCGTGCTATATATTATTGAATACTGCACAAAAGTCCCAAGTGCTCCCGACCGTCTGAAGCAAGTGGGACTATGGCATCTCCAATTGGGGTATGTTGTGAAGCTGAAGATAGAGAGGAGGGGAAAGAAGAACGTTGTAAAGTACCTGGCTTATCAGATCTGGTCACCAAACATGGCTAAAGCCACTTCAACCAACGTTTCGATTCTGAGTGGTGGTCTTTTACCAGGGCAATATTTAGAATATCTACCACTATTTATTATTATTATATTAATTAAATGTGAAATAACATATATTAATTAAATAAAATTTGATTTTGCGCGCCAGGATTTTAACCTGCGACCTCTGGATTTGTGGTGAGCGTTTTAACCACCCAATCACAGAGGCCGTCAAAATTGTGCTATTTCTGCGCTGAACAGATAATCCCAAGAAGCGTGATCTATACCGATTTGAAAGTCACCAATTTACATCTGGTCTTTTGACTCCTAGGCCCCAGACCCGCCAATTTTCTTTATTTTCATGTGAATACCGCACAAGAGTCTCAGCTGCTCACAACTGTTCATAGCCAGTGGTACAATGGCATCCCGGATCGGGGTATGTTATGATGCTGAAGGGGAAGGAAATAAGGAATAGGACCGTTAGGAAGTATCCGGCTATTCAGGTTTGATCACTAAACACGGCTAAAGCCATTTCAAGCAATGTTTCGATTCTGAATAGTGGTCTTTCATCAGGGCGATACCGAAAGTATCTACCACCCTGAAATTGATTATTTGTTCAAGAAAGAATTTTAATACTAATCTTCAATAAATTTCGCCAGAAGAAAAAAATCCTTACTTCTGGCACACGGACACACTTCTATCGGTTTAATTTCTTCAGTGTGAGTGTAGGGCTTTTTATAAATGGGCCCAATACACCCAGAGTATTATTATTACCACAGATACGTTGGCCCCTAGAGATGGGGATATAAGATTTAAAGTAAGACATCCATTAACGCCGTAGAGTCCTGTTGGATCTGAAGCTGCGATAAAAGACAGAATGTGTTTTCAGCTTCAGATGAATTTGGAAAATAGTGGACTGTAAGGGATTAACTATTCTACTTGATGGAAGTGTCTAATTGTAGCTTGTGGAAAGATTAAGGAATGTAGGGAAAATGGGAAACCATTCACTCACCGATGTAGTTGAAGTTCTTGATTCTTCTTACAGTTTTATTATCAACGAAACGAATCACAACAAAACACCACACTTTATTTCATATTATTTGGAGATCAAAACAACAAACCGACGAACAAGCGAAAAACCAACGAGTAACACGTTTTTTTCACATCAAAACTCTTCTGTTTGACTGTCAATTATTCCAAACACCGTGTTGTTGAATACGGAAATCGAATAGCGAAATGGTAGGATAAGGTAGGAACTGGATGAAAAACACGAAGGTAAGAACCTAACAAATTATCACTTTGTAATCCAACAAGTCCCTTTGTAGATTTAAATGTGCATACATATTCTTATAATAAAATTGTAAACATTTATAACAAAATATTTAATTTGATAACAATTTGAACACAGTGATATGATTAAAATAAATATACGTACATAAGATTTATAATATACTATGTATCTACATTACACGTGAACTATGTATTTCCCAAGGGCAGGTTATAAAAGGCTAATTTAGCATCAATCCAAAAAGGGGAGTGCTATAAAAAAGCCTTTATTTAAAAATGAAAAATCTTAGATTTGTCAGAATAATTGCATTTGATTTATCGTGATTGATTTTTGGAGTATTATGCCGTGTTGTGCTTCGTCATCTTATAGCCAGCGTTTCAGATAGCCTTTCATCAGGGCAGATAGAGAAGAAAAAGCCACAAGGCATAATATCTCAAATATCAATCACGATAATACTTTTGGCCGTTATGACTTAACTTACAAAATTGAAAATTTATTATTAATTTATTGAAGGGATATAATATTATGACACGATTCAGCATTTAAAAATCAGCGCAAAGGGTTGAGTGTACTCATTTTGTTGAACTTAATTAGGCTTGTATCTTTTCGCATACATAAAAATTAAACTCAATTTTTTTTTTGCATTGTTACAGTTTTTGACTGGGTTACCAAAAAGTGCAAAGCAGAAAAATATTTATACATCAAGTCATTTTACATATCACAATATCTCTTATCCATATTCCTAGGCAGGTCTGGAAACATGCGGCTTCTCTAAGGCACCCCCAGGCACTGAACAGATAATCCCTAGAAGGGTGATCTATAGCGATTTTAAAGAAAACGATTGTTAAATACAGGTCAATGAAATTATGTATCTGTTCAAGAAATAATTTCGATATTTGAAAATAAACAGAAGTAAGGAAAATTGGCCTTACGTTAGGCACACCGACACGCCCACAACACGCTTTGTTTCTTCAGTACCCCCGGGCATCTCGATACTTCGCCACATCGATGTCCTTTGTCAAGTTTATATTAGAATACATTCATACTAAGTGAATCATTTTAAAATTACCCACATCATAGGATAATTACCTTTTCTATTGCACTGGCAACATCACTGTGCATTCAAATATCGAAAATGTATGGAAAAAAGTTTTTTTAACGGATTTTTTTTACGAATTGCATGGTAGTTATGTAAGTGCAGTCTGTTTTTCTATGGTGTGTCATACGTTAAAATCGATGTGATCTAAAGACAACAACCAATCAGCATGTTCGTTGTTTATTTCCGGCAATCGAAATGCACAGTTAGAGATGGTACATATTCCTGTCCCGGTGATATTCCAATCGGTACGTACTGCGCGGGGCGCAAAATGTCGTGGAACCTGTCCTGCCCATAAAGTGTACAGATGTTCAGTTGAAGTTTCGTACAACAGACATTATATACATATTCGCATACTAACTGATATTAAGGAAAATTGTCATTCATGTCTGTGTAGGATATAATGGATAACAGAAATGACTGAATGATGTAGCGATTTATCAAAAAAAAAACCCTTAGAAACAATGTTATGGCATAGTGATAATACACTATGTATTTATGTGTTTTTTATTGAAAATCCCTTTTTTATAAAAGATAACATATTATTGTGCATACATAGAATTTTATTAAAGTATGAAAAAATTACGACTAACAAATATAAGGAAAAAAAGGGGTAGTGATCAGGGCCGGTTTCACGACATCTAGCGCCCTGTGCAAAATAGCGGAGATGTGGGATTTCATAAATATTTTTTTAATGTTAGCTAAATATCACATCGTTGAAAAATAAACTCCAAATAAATATTACTGTAAGCGAATTCTGAAAAACCAAATAAGCGCAAAGTCACCGGTACAATGTCGCCGTGACAAAAATATGTACCATCTCCAATGGTGCATTTACACTGTTGTACGAAAGCAACGGGTACGGTGATTGGTTGTAGAATTTGCTTCTCGGAACTTAAACGTATAACACTCCATAGAAAAACAGACTTTACGTCCAAATAACCTTTTGGCAATACGTAAAAAATTCCGTGACAAAAAATCTACTCGCCATACATTTTCGTTAGTCGTTCAATGCACAGCGATGCTGCCAGTGCAATAAAAAAAACATAATTACCCCATGATATGGGTAATTTTTAAATTATATGGGGAATTTTTGATATGATATAGAGAATAATTCAAATAAATTTAAATAAGATCTTTATTTTCACGGCGCCCCTTCAGAGATGGCGCCTATGTTTTTTGTACAGTTTGAACGTATGGTGGATCCGGCGCTGGTAGTGATTATGTGATATTGTGCTTCACATTCTCTCTATAAATTCACACACTAACCACTACATGATTGATTAACAGATTCTTTGCCAAACAGACGTGTTGTCATTTTGTACTCCTTGAGACGATGAACCAGCACATTTCACACACCAATATACACCTAATGTATTCGTAAAAGGGATTTCACCCACTGCACATTCTTCTTTCTCTCCATCCTTTCATATTCTAGAACTAAATAAACACTTATAATATATTACCCATTTAAATGCAGCATTTTTTTAGAGTCACAAAGGCTTTTGTAAAATAAAAATGCAAAAAGGGGTCGCCCATATATTATGGGATGAAAAAATTTCAATTCCCCCCCTCCCTCTTCCTCATTATTTGTTACCCTTTCTTAGACCCCTCCTGTCCAAATTGTTTTTTGCTGGTCCACACTCCCCTTCTTCTTACTTCTTAGTGCTAGTAAAAAGGTACAGACTATAGTAATACACTTCAATCGAATGTATAAATTGAATTCACGAAAATAAAATCTTAAAATTAATAAATATAATAAAACAAAAGTATATTACAGGCACTTAAGAGATATACCGATAGAGGGGTACAATTTACATAAAACCTTTCAACTCCTAGGCCCCAGACAGGACGATAAAATTGATTATCCGCTCAAGAAAGAATTTAGATTTTTGAAAATGTTTGATCGATTTCACCAGAGGTAAGAAAAAATTGAGGTAAACAGACACGCCTACAGCAAAATTATATCGGTATATCTCTTCCTTGTGTACAGGGTGGTTAAATAATTAAATATGCAGTGGAAGTCTAGGTGAGATTGGCGGTCGGTTGTGAACCGCTGTGGCCGCCAATAAGCTTTTGTTCTCTGTCCAACTCCTGGATCCTGGCCGTGTGTCTTATCATGGCTTTATTTAATACGTTTTGTGATCGAGCCTGCAACGAAATAAGGCCAGGGTCAACTTTATATAGCGCTGTTTAGTGATTCAATCACCTCAAGGACGCATTACATCGGTTAATTATATTGGTTTTCTATAAACTATTTTACGCCTAAATACATGGCCAGCAATGGGGCGCAACTGACAGCCTAGTAGAGGAAGGTGTTTCTGGCTTGGAAGGGAGGAATCATCCCTCTGTCACTTCCGTTTACCCCTTGCGACAGGAAACACTATTGCGATTACTTACGCTAGCGTGCGCCACATTCATAAATAAATGTAATCTCCCAATTTAAAGACTATCATTTGACATTTACCTACTTATTATAGTTTCTTAGTTCTACCCTATATAATAATGTTATTACATATGTAGTTTTAATAAATATTATTATAATCACCCTAAGTTTACTGGATCGCTCGTGAATAGAGGTCATTTGTTTCTTGATGGAGATCAGTCTCTCTCTGCAGTGCGTTACATCGGCAAACTGAAACGTAGATAAATAAACCAGGAATTGTTTGAAATATGACTGACTCATCATCATCGATGCTACAACCTTTGGGGAGTCCTGGCCGCCTCTAGGAAACCCGTCACTCCTGCTGATCTACTATTTCCCTCAAGTTCCATATGTCTAAAGATGCAGGGTTCATCTCTACACTGTACAGACAACTGAGTATAGGGCCTCCCAGTACTCCTCCCACCCTCGTTAATGGTGGCAGCCAGTGACCCACATTTCAGAGTGTGCAATAAAAAAACACCTATTTTGAGATCTCTCATGGGGACATGAGAGCTATCGACTAATAGCAAGCCACATTTTTTTTAAATAATGGACCAAAACAATAAACTCACCTACATATGTACCTACCAGAAGCGTGCACTCCATAAAGGCATATAAGCACTGCCTACCCTGCCGTACTTGCATAAAAAATGTACATAATATGAAATTATGTGAAAGAATAAGTCTACACTTTCTAAAATACGCGCGAAATTTAGCTAGTCGCACCACTGCGAGCGCCCCACCGACCTTCCTACAATAACATGTCAAAAGCAGTAACCATATATGCTAAAACGTCGCCAACGTCAGAGTAGATTATTTTATGTTCACACGACTACACAAAATATGTGTGCTGTGTTGCCCGTTTAAGTGGCATGTTAGTATCTTTGTTAGTGTCTAAGGCAGTGCTTTTATAGAACAAATCCAATAGTAATCGGTGATATTTGTTGGTACCTATCTCTATTATCAATAAATCTCCTGTTCCTGTTGCCTACCCTGATCAAAAATTCTGAGCATGCCAGATATTACCCAAATGACTGGGTGCTGTGCCCGAAATAAAGTAGAATCTGTATAGAAATTTGATTATATCTTCTATCTCACGTTTCAGCTTGTTTTGTGGGTCTCTTTCTATTCCCCATGCAATATTACGAAACTCGATTGTGCAAGATTAAAAGTGCACTGCCCCAAGATATTTGGTGCCCAGATTGCAGCAGTGCACTTTTGTGGGGTATGTCTTTGCCATCGAGCTTACGAGATACCTATATAGTTATAACTCTGTGCGGGTGGCAAATTTTAAATGTTGGTTGATTGGCCATTAGTCATTATAATATTTGGGGGTGCGTTGCACAGCTCTCCAAGCAATTGGTATAGCTTGCAGTTGTACCTCGTCTACCATTTTCTTTTATAGCTCCAAAGATTCATCTTGAAATCTTCCTCTTGAAAATATCAATATAACTGACCTACTAGACTATTTTTCTCTTAATACACGGTTTCGAAAAGATATATTCAACTTTTTAAGTAGAAGGCAATAAATTAAAAAGTTTTGTTTTCTGCTTACCATATTTTTTACAATTTCACTGTTTTGAGAGGTCTGTAGTTTCAAATTCTGTGATTCCACAGCTTCTATTAGTGATTTTTGTTTGGTTCTGGAAATGAGAAAATAAAGAAACTTCAAAGAATAAACATAATGTAAATAATATATTATATTGAATACACATAATTTTTAACTTACGTAAGTTCTTTCAAGCTTGTGGAAACCTTCTCCAGTGGCTCCTGGTAAATTTCAAGCAAGCCATCGCAGAGATTTTTAATATCTTCATCGGTAGCTAACTTTTCAGAACTGAAAATAGTATATTTATATATTAAAATGAAATTCAAAATTAGTGTATATTTTGTTAAAACTGTTATTTATTAAATATACTCACTTTGAATTTCAAGGAAGGGTGCATAAAATTAGAGCTGACAGTTCATAATATGCAATATTTTAGCAAAATTGTTTTGAAAGAACGCAAGCACAAGAAATAGTCGAACAACGAAGCTGAACGTTTTTCGAAAATATGGGCTATTATTATTTAAGTATTATGAATGTTATATTACCTGTTAGAATCCATTATGATACTTCTTTTGGTTAGTTTTGTTACGTTTATTAGTGTTTTAACTTTGACACATCATATGACAATGTATATTATGACATATTTTGCACCAAACCATAGAAACTCTACGATAATTATTTGCACAATAATGATACCATGTGAAAAAAATTATATACAAATCGTTCCGGTTTGTTTCAGAATTACAATAGAATGGTTCGTTTCTACGACTCATTCTTGTGGTAAACAGCTCGACTGTTCAATGATTTACCTGCTTCTGGATATTTTTCCTCTTTCAGTAAAAAAATCAAGTTCACTTTTTTTTTCTTCAGAGAAACTCTCCGCACAGCATTTCCGAAATAACTGATTTATCTACTATCAGGGAATTGATTTATCTCGAGAATGGTGTTGAATATTGTTAAATTTACCTATATGTAATATAGTAGTTGACTCAAGTTCCTCGTTGTTGTTCTTGTAGTTTGTGCGCAAGATATACCTGGCTAGCAAAATATGAACATTCTCTTCTAATAATGTAATTAAAATAAGAAGATTTAGAAGAGGTTAATCTATGGACTTGCCCGGAGTAAGGAGGCACGTAGATTTTGACATTTTTGGTAATAGTCCTGTGGAATTGAGTTTTACCTTAAATACTTGATATATTTTCCAAGTAACTGCATTGATCGGCGCTGCGCCGCCAGATTATTGTCAAGATGGCATCGTTAATACAAAACATGGCGCTGGCGAGGCGGCGCAAAGATCGGACGGACTCCGGCGAATATTCGGACGCATCTTACGACGAGAGCAATCATGTCAATTCTGGCGATGTAAGTGTGATATTACGCTGATAAACACAAAACCAAATCCTGCACCCGACTATTGTTCATGAAATACGTTTGTTCTTGTTGTTTTATTGCGGTTAATTAACCGCGGAATGTGAGCCAATTTAACATAACAATGAGGTCACGATCGTCTTCATTGTGTGGTATTTTGTCTTGTCAGCAATTAACTTAATTCTGTAGGCGATCTGTAATAACACTCCTAATATATATTGTGATTTTAGGACGATGATGCAGAATCAGAATATGGATCTGGAGACAATAGTGGGTCGGATTTGTCCGAGAGAGAAAGCGGCGACGGACAGGTCAGTCTATTGGGTTTATTTTCATTGCAGTGATCTACTTTCCATATCATCACGTTCGCAATTTTTGTTTTGTTTTTCCCGCCTCGTGTATGTATTGGTTAGGAAAAAAATGAAATTGCACTATTATCATTTACTGATGCTGTCCAATTTTATTTTTTTATGTATTGATGTTGTTTTAATTTATCTCCGAGGATTCAATTATAAATAGATAATCGCCATTATGTATTTGAATCGTGTAGTTATGTTTTAATTGATAACTCAACACATATTGTTATCCGTTCTTATCTCATGGTGTAAACAAACGGCAACCGGTAGCTTATTATAGAAAAAATATTCAATTTGTACATTGCATTTTCCTCAATAGTTATAATCAGTATAATCACTTTTAAATGATTAGTTAGTCTTGTGTTTTTTTTGTTTTATAATTCTGTATAAATAAATGAGCTGTTAAAAATATATATTTATAGCTGACCACAACTAGACTGCCATTAGTAAAAAATTGTGTATTTTGAGCTAAGTACTACGTTTGGTAGTGTAACTTTGAAAGAACACCCAGCAATAATGCCACATTTCAAACTAACATGGTCACTACTATTAACAAACTTTTAAGTCTTTTTTTTTACACGATTTTGATGGTAAACGGTCAACAAAGCGTTATCGTTGAGTTCCTGAAGTGCGAAAATATATGGAGGATAAAGGTCTCCCATTTGGAATTCTTTTACTTGTAGATAATGCATACGGACATCTGCATTGTAACATCCATTTTCCTATGTAAATTGTAGGTACTTTTTTTTTTTACACAAAATTTCTGTGGAACGGATCTCCCGTGTAAAAACAGATTTAAGTGTACACTGTTGTTACGACCTCTAAACACTAGATAGCATTTATACTTTCAAATTGTAATAAACATAAAAAACTTCATTCTTGCCGTGCACGAAAAAATGATTGTAATTTTAATGGCAATATATATTACTGTGAAAAAATCATAATAGTGGCCCTAAGATCTATAGTTTTTGTTACGAAACGAGAGAAAGTCAGTACCTGTTGTGAGATTCTAATTATTTTTTGTCCAACTGCTAGCTGAGAGCTCTCAGCGGTGCCCTGGTGAAAGACCACCATTCAGAATCGAAACGTTGCTTGAAATGGCTCTCGCCGTGTTTAGTAACCAGATCTGAATAGCCGGGTACTTCCTAACCCTTCTCTTCCCATCTCATTCCCCCTCCCCGCACTCCTGTCAGCTTCACAACATATCCCGATTGCAGATGCCTCTCACTGTTTCCAGGCGGTATTCACAACAACAAAATTAATAATAAAGCTGTACCATTTAATGGATTTTAAACTTCCCTATAATATTAATACCATCGATCGATAATCTATATCAGATCATGAGACCACACGAAAAGCACATTCATAATAACGATTTCCTCTAGTACTCGAAACACATCAACTGACACTATTAATTATAAAATATTTGCACAAATCTGCATCAATTTACCAGCTAGTACCTCTCACGAACTTTCTCCGGACAATCATAATAACTCCACACCACACGCCACAACACCACGCTGGCTAATTAGTCGCCACAGAACCGAAGCGTGGCGTATTAATTAATCAGTGCAAATTGAACCGTTACTCAAAATGCACAAATTGCTAATAGCTTTGCTCGTCTTGAAAACGGCGAAAAACTGTGCAGCTCTGCCAAGATGGGATAGTTACGATAAAGTATTTACTGTATTAATTGTTACAAAATTAAATAGATTTTTTTTTTAAATGGAAGTATTGTGTATTATTATTGTTCAAAAGTGCTCTTAAAATTTATTTTATTTAAGATTTTTTTGTTGTGAGTTCGTTTGGAGTTCCAAATGCCTGTAGCCAGTGGAACTTTGGCATACCCATGTTATTAACACACTATTTGTTAATTAATTAATATAAATTAAGAGGACAGTGCAGCCGCATATACTTTTTTAATGCTGTTTTTTGTCCGATACAGATTTGGTAAATAATGTATTCATAAAAAATGTTTACAAAAGTTATTAAATAAATTTATTTAGATTGTGTTGCAATTGTGTCATGCCAATTCTGTGTGCGAAAGGAATGAGTGAAAAAAATCTAATTTTGAGTTAAGTATGCAGAATTGTTACTTAGATACATATCTAGCAAGGAAAAATGATATTGTGAAAATAAAATATTGTGCAATTTTTTTTTAAAGGCACATGACATGATGACATGAAAAAAATTTAATTCCTCGATTTTGTTTTGGCTTTTCTGGAAACCTGTGTCTTTTACTCATTCCCTTCTTCCTTTGGCCCACAGAATTAATTTGTACAATTTAACGGAATAGACTTGCCACTGTATTTAGTTTTAAATATGGATATTTGCGTGAGACAGTTTTTCAGAGAAATGTGTTAAAAAGTATTTAATGAAAATGTGAAAAAACCGTGTTGCTTTAATCAGTTTCATTAAAAAGAATTGAATTTGTTTCATAGCAGTTATTGGTGGATTTTTTGTTTTGTTTAAATGTTTGTCTTGTTTTTAAAGATAAAGTCTTATCTATGTGGGAACATTGATTTTATTTAATAAGGGATTCCCCGTTAAACTAGCACTTAGCATTTGAATATTTTCTATTAAGATACTGTTATTATAGAAATGCTTTTTTCAGAAAGGTGGGATTCATCACTTGTCTTTTTCTTCCACCCTGACTAAAATACTTTGTACGCTTCTCTCAGAATACAGTGAAACTCACTTATAAAGTTCCCACGTAAGAAGTTTTCTTGCTTTAGAAGATTTATTTTTTCAGCCCCCTGAAGACAGAAATGTACAAATAGCCTAATTAATCCCACATACAAAGTTTTCTCACATAAAAAACCTTATAAGAGAGTTTCGCCGTATATTATTTTTGTCATAACTGATTGTTTAATTGAATTTATTATCATGTGTTTTTTTGGCAAATAAAATTTATGATCAATTTTAAACATTCGAAAAGATGAAGTTTAGGTAAAGACACATTGATCCTATGTATGCAACGTTTTCAATGTAACGTTCCCACGCCGATGTGAACACTTGTCCCACGTATGCAGCGCAAATTCAGAATCAAACGCGTCACAATCGTAAGTTCTAGAAACACACTTGTGCTATGCGTGGGAAGGGGTATGTCATTCACTCCATCTTCCCACGCCGATCTGGACAGTGTGGATCGGCGTTGCATGGGACGCGTAAGATTGCGTTGCGTATGACAAGTGTGCACCTAAATCGTCTATTTTCATTGAAAATGTATGCATCGTAAGTTTTCCAGATGTTTTAATGTGTTGCCTACGTGATGACTAATGTGTCTTTACCTTTTTTCACGCACAAAAGTAGCAAGAGCGGTGTTTCGTAGGTAAAAATATAGGACACTTTTTTTTGTGCAAGTTTTACTGTACATTATGATATTGATATTTATTGATTGATTTAGTGGAATATGCAGAGAAAATAACATTGGTAGGTATAAAAAGGCAAGTGACAAAGGTGTTCAAGGCTTCGGCTAGCCTTTTTTCTCAGCAAATACATTGTGAGTGAATATCTTTGTATAATAATGATTGTTTTTTCTTGCACAGGCAACTCCTGGCTCGACCCAAAAAGCGGAGAAAGTTGATGACGATGAGGACAGGAGAAACCCCCAGTATATCCCCAAGAGGGGAACCTTCTACGAGCACGACGATCGTACAGCTCCTGGGTAAGTAACTTGATTCCACATACGAGGCTCCGAGGAAATTCGTTTCCTTCATCACTCCATTTATTGTTAACCTTTTAAAATGTTGTATTCATGTAACCTGTTTATTTTGTTGTTTTTAGTGAGGAGGAAGGCGGCGAGACCCCCGAAGGCCCCGACTCAGTCTCCCGCGGAGGAGCCGGTGGGGAGGGGAGGCCCGGGGGCGAAGGGGGCCCCCAGCGAGACCGCGGGGAGCGAGGTGATGCCCTGACCCCGTTGGCCGGGGACAAGAAGCCACGCCACACCAGGGCCACGGCACCTGACAGGTGGTCGCACGACAAGTTCAACGAGAATGATCAGGTTACTATTCAATGTATTCATTCCAGCCTCACAACTTGAACTAGTATATTGCCACCAGTTAATGCCACCTAACGTCTCAAAGATTAACGATTTCAAAGTATTATTTGAACTAAATACTTTCACTGCCGTCCAAAGTCATGGTGTTTGAAAGAGAGAGTGCGAGAACGGCGTGCAATATAGTTGTGAATGATGAATACTTGGAGCAAATGGATGAGTTTGTGTATTTAGGAAGTATGTTCTAGAGAGACGGAAAGGCTGATAATGATATTGAAAGAAGGATGTATGCAGGAAACTCCATTAATGGAAGACTGAACACTTTTGGCGTTAATAAAAAATTGACCAAAGAAGCAAAGCTAGCAGTCCACAATGGAGTAGTTATACCAACCTTGATGTATGGCAGTGAGGCATGGAGCTGGCAGAGGAGGGATGAAAGTAGACTGAATGCTGTGGAAATGAAATCCTTGAGGCGAATGTGCGGTAAAACCATGTATGACCGTGTTAAAAATGTAGATATCCGGAAAGAATGCAAGGTTGATGTAGAGCGAATGAATGAGTGTGAAAAGAATAATGATGTAGAGCGAATGAATGAGTGTGAAGACATGGGACGATCAAGTGAATAAAATACTTTAATCGGGCCATGTGAAGAGTCTGAATAACAAATATATAGTATGATTGAGACAATGTATGAATGTGAATGAAGCAAGGAGTGTGTGCCGAGACAGAATTGTATGGCGGTCCGTCCTCTCTGCCTACCCCTACGGAGAAACGGCGTGATGGTTACTTAGTTTACTTTCACTACCGGTGTTAAAAAATATCTATCCTGCTGTCACGTCGAATTTTCAGTTTAGAATCATAACCAGAGGGAATCTTGTTGTGCAAAGGTTTAACAGTATTTTTTTCTTTTGCAGGTTCCAAAGAGTAGCGAGGAGCTGATAGCCATCTACGGATACGACATCAGAGCAGAGGAAGGACCTCCACGAGCCTTCCGCCGTAGGAAATATGGGTAAAAGATCTAAATTGTTTGATAATTAATTTCAATTTGGTTGACATTTTGTCGTTACAGTTGTCTTACGACTTGAATACGTTTGTTTGTTTAGACGTGGGCCCGCAAAGTACACGCGCAACTGGGAGGACGAGCAGGCCTACAGCAACAAGGGAGGCACCCCGCGCGCCCCCGGGCCCCCCCGCACCAACGGGGAGGAATTCCCCGCGCTTATGGCCAACAACGAGAGGTATTACAGCGCAATTCTCTTCTTACGTGGGAAAACCTTGTATCGTTGAAATGTTTAAATATCTTTGGAATGGTCAAAGATTCCATATTTTTACACATACAAATTTGGGTTCTCCTTAATAGTGTCTAGTTCATAACTCATTTTCGCCAAAAGGTGGAGATTGATGCAGAAGAACTTTTGACACCTAGGCCCCAAACAGGTCAATGAAATTAATAATTGATATTTGATCACTTTTACCAAAAGTAAGAAAAAATTGAACTTACTTCTGGCACACAGATACGCCCACAACAGAACACTATCCCTTTATCTCCATAATTCGCTATTTTAAATTGCTTTACGACGAAGACCATGAGAATATAACATAACCTCACTTTTTTATATTATTTCTCTTTTCAGGAACCGTTCGGACAGACGTCGCAACGGCACCAACATCTCTTCCTCCCCGACCGATTCTCCCAAGAAGTCCATCGAGCTGGACATCGCTCCGGTCTCAGAGCTGGACCGCAATGCCAACTCTGCTCCTAACACCACTGTCACTCCCGCTGGCAACAAGACCAACACCCCCAGTGGAGATGTCGGGGAGAGGGGAGACAGACCAGATAGGGGGGACAGACCAGATAGGGGTGACAGACCAGATAGAGGGGACAGACCAGACAGGGGGGACAGACCAGATAGAGGGGACAGACCAGAGAGGGGAGACAGAGGTGGCCGGGGAGACAGGGGAGACCGAGGAGACAGGGGAGACAGAGGGGGCCTCAACAGGGGTCAGTTTCCGCAGAAGGGGATAGCCGGAAGAGGACAGGGCGTAGGGCCCCCGCCCAGGAGACCCTGGGAAACCAATAAAGTGCACGTAGACAGTGTTCTCAATCAACCTCTAACGTCAGTACATTACCTTTAATTTACTACCTAGGTTTTCTCGAGATTTCAATTATCTTTCTTATGGATGAAAAAATAAAATGGCAACTTGCCTTATACTTTGAAAGTCAAATGGACCTTTCAAAGCTTATTTCAGCTTCTTCCGCTGACTTTTTTTAAGTTGTACAAATTACTTGATGCCAGAGCTCACCCTTTAAGAATTTTTATTGCTTTATATGCACAGATTTCCTATTTTATAACTATAAATTTAATTCATTTTAGCAAGTGTAAAATTTTTAATTATTGTTACCGATAAATGAATATGTGCAATATATCTAATCTGTTTCATCTTTTACAGTAAGGACGTATCTTCAGTCGGGGGCCCCAGAGCCCTACCCGTACCCCCTCCTTCTTCGGGGCTCCCCAGCTCGGGACCGGGAGGCTTGCAAGACAAGAGGACCCCCAATGCCAGGAAGGCTCACCAGGTAACAATAATCATCTGATAATATGGAATTAAAAAGGATTTGTGATACATGTCATTTTAAGTAGCTGATTCACTTATTTTACTGGGATTTAGCACTCTTAACAATTCCACTACATTCCCAATCTATTTATATCATTCAAGAGATAAAATGATAGGAGTGGGTTGTGGGCGTATTTTTGTGCGTAAAGTAAGCTAAATATTTCCTTACTTTTGGTGAGATTGATCAAAATTGAAATTCTGTCTTTAACAGATAGTCGATTTCATTGGCCTCTCTGGGGCCTAGGAGTCTTTTGTAAATTGGCTACATTACATAGTTTTCTTTGAAATTGTTATAGATTGCACTTTAAAATTATTCGTTAAGTGATTTAGATCAACAAAAATACACCCTCTGTCATTTTGACAGCCATCAGTCATTTCTCCACTTTTTTGTCAAACGGCACGCATATGGAGGAAGTTCCAGCTTTTGTCTTTCCTCCCTCATTTAATCGTCTCCTACGGCCTCTTCCTTATCCAAAGAGGTAGCGGGTTCAAACCCAGCGTGCGCAAATAATTTTTATTCAATGAATATGTGTTGCATAACACATTTAATTAATATAAATTATATTTACCGCAGGTTCCAGCGTGGAAGATACTCGTAAGTATCGCCCTGGTGAAAGACCACCATTCAGAATCGAAAGATGATTCTCAGATGTCATAGCTTTGAAAGTGGTTGTCTTTCGTCCTTTATATTGTAGGGGGAAGTTGGGGATTAAAAGGTGCCTAAAATGTGCGTGTTCGAAAGAAGAGGAAGAAATAGAATAGTTGATCAGGTCGAGATTCGAGATTCATGAACGTGATGATGTTGCTTGAACATAGTCTTCTAAGTGAATATTTGTAGATGTCCCCTATGTTCCTGTTAGGCTGATTGGTTTATGGTTTTATAGCCATGTACTGGTATAATATGAACAAACTGTGACTATGCATTTAATGTTTGTCTTATACCTGATTTGGAATAAGAATATGTAAGGAGAGAGAGAGCTTAATATTTTTCCCAACCTATACAAATTTACGATAAATCACTTTCTCCGGGTTTTCACGTCGAAAACCGTGAGAGAGAAAGAGACAATACAAATTGTCACATAATATTGCTCCACTTTTAGATATGTAAGCATGTCTTCCATCTCCAGCGACTCCGCCCACTACGTTTTGTTATGCGGTATAACTCAATGATTTTTGAGGTTATATTGTATATTTTTGTTGATAACAGTACTGTGGAAAAGTGGTTATACAAATAAACAAAACATGTCGACATGTGCTATGACTGGATGTAAAGTCTACTGTTGTGTCGACTGTTTTGCAAAGCTATCCGTCCTGGTATATTATCACTCTGAGGTTAGCACAAACCTTTCATTTTTAAAGGAACGTGTTTTGTACATCCCTTTTTAAGTAGCACTAATTCTCAAATGTTTTTTTTCAGTCTCAAGTGGCCCCAAGGTTGCAGCAGGGCCCCGTAACCCCATCCGGCCCGGGAGAATCCCCCAGGGAAGACAGGAATAGGGAAGAAAGAGGAGGCAGGGAAGATCGAGGAGGCAGAGAAGACAAGGGAGACAGAGGAGTTAGGGAAGACAGGGGCGATAGAGCACCTAGGGAAGACAGGGGAGATAGGGGGGGCAGGGAAGACAGAAGAGGAGCTGATCCAACAGGAGCGGGAGCAGGAAGATCTGGCGGTGGAGGAAGCAAGAGGTACTCCAGCATCAGGCAGAGACCGATGCCTGAAGTTTATCAGCCACACCAGATGCAGTACATCACGGGTAATTTTCATTTTATATTTTTTCCAAAACTACTCCTCTTGATCACATGCACAGTTTTTTTTTTAGTCATTGATTTGAATTCTCAACTTTACCTAAACGATTAGTCAATCATTATTAATATATTTTTGTTTTTTTCGGCAGATTACCAGCAGCCTCCTCCTCCTCAAGCCCAGCCTGGACCTCAGCAGAGCCAGCTACCCCTGTCCATCCCGTCCAACATCTCCCTCCCCCACCCCCTCCCTCTCCGCCAGACCCCTCCACCCCAGCACCACCAGCAACCGCCCCCGCAGCAGTTGCACCAGCCCAACCCCCCTATGCACCAACCGAGCACAACCAAAACCATCCTACAAACCCAAGCGTTGATCCAACAACAGAATCAAACTCTGCTCCAAAACAATCCCGTCTTAATACAGACGAATCATCAAGTCCTGCAGATCCAAAACAACGCGGCTCTGCAACACCAGGTTCAACAGCATCAGACCACGCAAGCCATGATGCAGCAGGCCAATCCGTCCATGCATCAGACAAACGCGGCCATGCACCAACAGAACGTCGCCTTGCACCAACAGAATGTTCCTCTTCACCAGTCTAGTCCGACGTTGCACCAGCAGAATCCACCAATGCACCAATCGGGCCCAGCCTTGCATCAGACCAATCCGCCTATGCACCAAGCCAATTCGGCTCTGCACCAAGCAAACGCGCCCCTGCATCAGGTCAGCCCGCCAATCCAGCCACAGATTAGACAGCCGACGGGGGCCAGCGGGGCGCAGCAGATGCCTTTGAGGCAGATGCCGAATCAACAGAGACCACACCAACAGATGCCCAATCAACAAATTCCCAATCAACAGATGCCCAATCAACAAATGCCCAATCAACAGATGCCCAACCAGCAGATGCCTAATCAACAAATGCCCAACCAGCAGATGCCTAATCAACAGATGCCAATTCACAATATGCCTGCTCCTCCACATTTACCACGTAAGAATATATTTTTTCATCATATTCAATTAGCACTTACTTTTTTTGTTTTTCTCATTTTTTAAAAGCATTTTATATTTTATGCTACCGTTAGTTCATATTATACACAGTTGTTAAGTAAAAAGCCCCATGGGCATATAAACAAATACATCTTAACAAATTTACTATGTATGAATTAGTACTAGGCGTTGACGAGAATTCTAAACAACTTCACCGCTGTTATCGTTGACAATTGTCAACTGTTGAAGATAACGCCGACGTTGACGCAACGATATGTTGGGGGTGTTATTTACAACAGCTTTATATTACTTGCCATTGGTAGATTTACTTGACGCTAGGCGCTACATATCAGCCTTTTGGATAGGAAAATCCACAAAGACGTCTAGTAAGAAGATATATGTATAAGCAAAAGATCATTCCAAATTAAGCATAATATTGTTGACAAAGTATACACTTCTTACACCTTTTTGTTTATTTGGCGCTAAAGCTAAAACAATAGGTACATTATAAGACAAGAGTGTGGAGACTGTATTGTGTCGAATAATATTCGTATGTAGCTACTGATATTTTGAATAATTATATCCAACTGTTGACGCAAATTTTCGTCGATGGCGTCAGGCGTTGGCGACATCTAGCTGTTATTTCCAGCAGCTAGATATATTTTGATACAGATATGAATGTCATTATAATAGCCATTTTATTAATATTTTTTTATTCTCTTTAGCTGGTTTAGTAGCTACCCAGAGCTACGCCCCTCCACCCCAACCAATGATGCCACAATCCCAATATATACAGGTAAACAACCTTAGTGTATTTTTTTTATTTTTAAGTGACAACCGCACAAGAGCCCCAGTTGCTCCCAACCGTCTGAAGGCAGTGGGACCGTGGTTTTCCTAATTGGGGTATTTTATGAAGCTGAAGGTAATCGGGAGGGGAAGACGAAGGTTGGGAAGTACCTGGCTAATCATATCTGGTCACAAACCCGGCTAAAGCCATTTCAAGCGACGTTTCTATTCTAAATGTTGGTCTTTCACCAGGGCGATTGTTGGATCCGAAGCTGCGATAAAACACCGAATGTGTTTTCAGCTTCGGATGAATTTGGAAATAGTGGACTGGAAAACGATAAACTATACTACGTGATGGATGATTGGAATGAAGGGAAAATGGGAAACCATTCACTCGCCGATGTAGTTGAAGTGGAAGTTTTTGATTATTCTTACACATTGTATTGTTAACAAACACGAATCACACAAAAACACCACACTTAATATTATATTACTTGAAGAATATCAACAAAGCCAGAGACCAACGAACGACACGAAACATGTTTTTCACATAACTCTTCTGTTTCGATGGTCACTTGTTTCGAACACCCATGTTGTTCCATACGTAATTCGATATTTCGAAATGGTTGGATAAGATAGGAACTGGATGAAAAACATGAAGGTAAGAGCCTATCAAATCATCGCTTTGAAATCTAACAGCAATACTTAGAGTATCCATCACCCAAGAGTTTGTTATTAATTTGATGTATCTTATAAACCAAGCAATTTTACATGACCCATCAAGTGATTCGCTCACTTGAAGGTAAAAATTATTAATACTTGGCTAATTTATATAGCACCATTTTATACATTTATATACTGTTTATATTCTGTTTATATTCTAGTATGGCAGCGTGTATTGAAATAACTAATGACACGTGTGTCTCATTTGTTCCAGAGCACCAACGGGGCCATGTATTCGCACTCGCTGCCCCCGCAGGTTTACCAGCCGGGGCCCGCCTACGCGGCGCCCCGCCCCCACATGCCCTACCACCACCAACCGGCGGCGGGATACGAGCGCACCCCCCATCCGCCACACCCCGCGCATCCCCCCAACCCCCCTCATCATCCCCAACCCGGCGACACCACGCCGCCTGCGCACGTTACTAATGTTAGTATGCATTTTATATTATTGACATTCACCAAATATATATATATCAACTATTCAGGTCAAAGGCGTTATTCCATATTTTTTAGCAAGTAAATTTAGGCCTTAATTATTTTAGTGATAAACATAACGGTTATGCTGTTGACACTTCTTATATTATTTTTTTATAATATTTTTTTTTCTAGCCTGCCCGAACTGTGTACGCAGCCCCAACTGGCATCACCTTCTACAGCCCCCAGGAGCAGAAGGGGCTCCCCCTACCCACGCGGAGGCCTACCAACGCCATACCCATCGTACCTCCGCCCTCCAGGGGAAGGTAAGTCCTCGCTAACAAACTAACCTAACCTATTTTAGTCTGACATACCACTTTTTATAGTATTATAGCATAAAAAGAGGTATGTCTTATAGTATTATATTATATAGACACAGGAGGCCTTGAGGGAAATAATTTCCCTCAGGACCTATGTCATCTTTGGGGATGCTGTGTAGAGGGTCGAGGAAAGGAAAGAGTGAACCTGGGTCTTAAATAGGCCCATGTTGAAGGAGGGAGGAAACAGAGGCAAATCGTTCCACAGCCGAGCTGTTGAACATAAGAACGAGTCGTAAAAGCGATCCGTTCTCATGTGTGATCCGTTCAATGTTGGGTGCGCGTTTGGTGAGTTTCCTGACTGCACCGGTGCTGAAGGAATCAATGACGCAAGTTCCTCAAAGCATCTTCTATTGAAATACCGGTAGAACAAGGACAGCATTCCCACTTGGCGTGGATAGGAGAATCTATCAAATGGACTGCCCGTTTCCGCCCTGGTGGAAGATCACCATTAAGAATCGAAATGTTGCTTGAAATGGCTTTAGCCGTGTACATTGTGATTCAATCTTAATTACCAGATACTTCCCAACCTTCATCTTCCCCTCCCGACTACCTTCAGCATCACAACATACCCCAATTGGGAATGCCATAGTCCCACTAGGTCCAGACCGTTGGAAGCAGTTGGGACCCTTGTGCGATATTCACTATTATTTAAATATATACATGAAAATAATTATTTATTATTACTCACATGTTTAAGAAACTAGGCAAAACTTTTTTTATATAATCTAATTTTTATTACACAAGAGATGTTACTCAAATAAGAAATAATTATTTTCAAAGTCTACTTTGAACCTTAGTTTAAAAAATAGAATACTATCAATTTATTCTTCTGTTTGCATTATTGTTTTTTTGTCTAAGACTTCCATATCAAATATCTGAAGTTATCCATTCAAATATTTTCATATTTCAATGAATATTTCTATCACTGATTGTAAAAAGTTGGTGTATTCTGTTTTCCTTATTATGACTGTAATTTGTGCACGAACAGTGTTTTAATAATGGTTTTCTTTTGATTTTTTGTTTAGGGGAAGGCTGACAGATGCCGCGGCCGCTGCCCAGAAGGATAATATTGACCATATTGTAGACAATATGTTTGTCCCTAGACACCAGTCGAGGACAGGTCCATCCAGACAAGGTTGGCTCAAATTTTTATAATTATATATTAATATTGTGAAGATTTTTGGGTTTGTCACTTTGTACTCCCGCAACTAGACTGCCGTAAGTCAAAATACATATACTCAACTGAGATAATGCACTTAATTTTCACATCCACTGTGTATGTACATATTATGTATATCACAATTTTAAAGTATGAATCAATGTTATCTAGTGTTTGGATCTCTAAATAAATGTGCACTATGACAGTTTAGCAGATTTCTAACAAAAAGGGAGTCTTAAAAGACGTTAAATAATAATAGTAATTCTTAACAAAACACCCGATTTATTTTTAACAGTCTAGAAGTGGGAGTACGATTTATCAGTACTGAATCAAATTTAACATTTATTTTATTTCCAATTCCCAGGAGAACATCCGAGACACGCAGATCCTAGTTTGGCATCGGGAGATGTGACCGTCAGGCCAGATGACAGATCCCGGGAGTCTTCAGACAAGTCTTCCAAGGAGAGCTCACTGGAGCCCTCGCCGCCCCGGGTAGAGCCTCCACCCCCCATGCTGTCTCAGCCCCCACCCGCCCTGGCAACCGAGGCCCCCTTAGTAAAACCAGACCTTTTATCAACTGCCGTAGAAGAGAAAACTTTAGCAACTACCGTATTAGAGGAACCGCCCACGATTGAAGTTAAATCTACGCTTGTGGAGAAAGTGCCAGAAGTTACAGAAGTCACGGAAGAGATTCCTCCAGTTACAGATACAAAACCAGTGTTGATGGAAGAGGTTCAATCAATTGAAGAGGTATCCACAATTGTAGAAGATACTCCGACAATCGTAGAAAAGGAACCACTCATTGTTGAAGATCTTTCACCTTCACCATCAACAGTTGATGAACAGACATTGATTGAAGAGAAATCATTTGTTGCTGAGGAGAAACAAATTGAAGAATTGAATCAAGTCGAACAGTTGGTTGAAGAAATTCCTGAACAGAAAACACCGGTGGTCGAAGGGACAGCTATTGTTGATCAGACACCACCAGTTGTTGAAGAGGTTCCGGTAGTTGTTGAACCAATGCCAACAGTGAAGGAGGTTCCCAGCACAGAGGACATCTTAGCTAATGAAATTAGCCAAAAATTAACAATTGAAGCTGAAATCATTGTAACACCTCAAGAAGTAGTCCCCGCTGTTGAAGAAATTAAACCAGCTGTTGTTGAAGAAATTAAACCAGCTGTTGTTGAAGAAATTAAACCAGCTGTTGTTGAAGAAATTAAACCAGCTGTTGTTGAAGAAATTAAACCAGCTGTTGTTGAAGAAATTAAACCAGCTGTTGTTGAAGAAATCAAACCAGCTGCTGTTGAAGAAATCAAACCAGCTGTTGTTGAAGAAATTAAACCAGCTGTTGTTGAAGAATCTAAACCGGCCGTGCCAGAAGCCGTTGTTGAAGATTTCCAAGATCCTCCATTAGAAGATGACGTACCGCTGAAAATGGAAGTAGAAGTCAAGCAAGGAGTAGAGGTGACAAGCGAAATAGTAATTGTGGAAAATGCGGAAAATTTGATCCCGAAAGATAAAATTGTTGGAGACCAAAAAGCAGAAGAAAGCCAGATTGACGTAGCCGAGGATACGCCTTCCATCATTGGAGATGGCGCTCGTATAGAAGTTCAGGCGGAGAAGGTAAAAGAAGATAATGCCGAAATAGCACCGAATGCTGAAGTGAAAAGTGAAACCAAAGTTGAAGCGAAGGATGAAGTCAAGGAATCTCCCGTTGAAGTTGTTTCAGCAGTTGTCGGTTAACTGACGTCACAAAATACTACGTATTTATAATTTGTAAAATAATAATTGATAATCATGTACTCAAACAGTGTCACATTGTGTTAACAACAAACTACACATATTGCTTTAATACTTATCATTTGAGACTAACTACGCATCCTTCACATACTTCAATTTCTCTTTTTATTTATTTCGCATTATGTTGAATTGAAGACTTTGGATGCATCACCGATTAACAACGAAAGGTTTGATTGCTTTTCTACAGTATTACTGCCTTTCGTCTCTTATAAAGCCTCACATCACAAAATCAGCTACGTAATTCAATATTTCCCTAGAAATACCAGTGAGAATGGACCTCCGCTGTAAGCATATTATATCGCTCTGTTATAAACAAAGATTAAATTAATATTTAGGTAGATTTATGAAAATACAGTTCTTTAGATTAATTGAACACTACGTGAAAATATGAATACCCCCAAGTACCTGTTGAAAGCGTATATTTTTGTATACATAGCAGCGCAACAACAATACTTTTGATTTTATTTGCATTTCGAATCGGGCAACTCGATTTTTTATACTTCCTCTTTTTCGGCTATCGGTTTAGTAAATTTGTTTTTTTTTAATACATATGTATTGCAAAAAATTGAATTGTAAAAATTTTCAGTTTGTTTATTATTTTATTTACTGACGGAATGTAATGAGATATTCTATATTATTGGTAATGACTAAGACCTGAACGGTTCATTGCAAAGTCTGGGTCGACCTGTAGGGTAAAATAATTTAATTTTTTATGATTAAAAAATTATGTGTATAAAAATACTTTTAGGTTAATTGTATTGTGTTTGAGTTAACGAATAAACATTTTAGAGGTTCCGTCTTTCTCTTATCTTAAGTTTTGCTTAGTTCTAATACTATAAATTTTTGGGCTTATAGCTTATTTTTTAGTTTTAATAATCTTAAAGATGTTTATTCTTTCTCAACCACCATTTACTAATCCAAAATAAGTTTTTTTTACGTTTTTATTTATTAAAAAAATATGTTCTATTTAACAGCAGGGCCCTGATTTTGCTTATGCGAATCCGGGTGCTAGTTATTACTAATCATGAATTCTAAAGCTCTATGTAATAATTATTTTTGCTTTGATCACTATCGAAAACTCTAATATTTATTCAGTCATAAAAATGTTACTATTGTAGCAAAATTGTTTCGATAAGACGCAACATTGCTTCGCTAATATTTAAGGTTAGGTCAGATAAAAATAAATTATGAGAAATACTAAAGGTTTCTTTATAGTATGTAAATAACGAAGTTGGTCGTTTGGTCAACACTTTGGACACTTTGGACAAACATCCGAAAAGCGAGAATTTTTTTAATAAACCTATGCATTATAAATAATAATTACTAATTTTCAATATTTAAAGTCATAGGCTTCTTCGTAAAATATCAGTAGCTGATCCTTAAAAGAATAAAATACAAAATTAACATCACTTGAAAAGTTTTAAAAAATCAATGTTTGCAAAATAAAATTATCAATGAATACTCGGAAATACATAGTGGATAAAGATTTTATAAATCATATGAGATAAGTTTTATAACCAAGTTTCTTTATTACATAGTATTTTGTTAATAGCTTCAAGGGATGGCTAGCGCTTAACACGGAGAGAGGCTTTCATTAATATTTATATGTACGCATAAATGAATTACTAATACTAAATCAGGGTGATAAAAGAAACGCAATATAAGGTGGTTAGTATTACAACTTTATTTTGGTTTTTATTATATAAATGATATTTACAACGATTTGCAGCACCATCTCGTGTCTTTTACCTGAAGTTAGGCGACTACTAGATTATGAAGATGTTTGTATGTTCACAGTGAGTTATTTTCTAAAATCTAAACCATATTTTGTCTCTTGATGTCCGATTTTGTAAAATTGTTTCGACCATAATTTTGATAATAATTATGTGATAAAGTAAAAAATCTAAAAAAATAAAAAGTGAATGCTTAGTGTTCACAAATACACTACAAAAATATTGTTTTTATTTCCTGGTAACATTGTCTCGATGGCGAAAATGTTTTCTTTATTTTACACAGAAGTGTGATTTATACCGATGTGTAAAAAAGGTTGTTGCAAATGTACACAAGACCTTTCGACTCCTAGGCCCCAGACAGGCCAATGAAATTGAATATGTTGAAAATGTTTGTGCAATTTCACTCGAAGTTAGGAAAAAATTGAGCTTACTTTGGCCACACGGACACGTTTACAACACCCTTTTATCGGTTTGTCTCTTCACTGATTTAATGGTTTTTGTGGCTGTTTAAAAAGCATTATTTTCTTTGTTTTGAAACCTATCCTTGAAAAAACAATGAAAATTGTTCACAGTTCCACAGTGGCCGATTGGTCATTGTCACAACAAGCACAGTTTGGGTGAGGAGACGGAGAGACTATGCAGCCTTCCCCTGAACTCCTCGTGTCCACATAACATCTGCGTCATGGTGATCCAGTTGAATGACGGCCCCTTACATTCTGCTTTTGACTGACAGGAGGAAGGAGGAAGTCCATCTGCCCATCGTCGACCTATCCCATTGTATTTGTCATTCTTGCAAGTTTCTTTTACACATCTCTTTCAGTAGTTCATGAAGAGAAACAGCTCCATCCAGGGTCAGTCGAACTCCCTGCTTGGTATTGAGATCTGCTCGAGGCATTCAACAATATTTGATGTCAGTGAAAGAGTTGTTATCACAGATTCGTCAGTGTTATCACCGGGACATCCTACCAAAGAATTCTTGTAGGAAAGTGATTCTTGTGTAATCTTGCCTGCTAATTCCGAATCTGTTTTCCAAATTTTCCCAGCATGTGAGGTTTTTTGAGTAAAACGCATTTGTAATTTCCCAATAAGGCCCCATCAGCAGTCTGCAAGGATGATTTCATTCCATTTCCCCCTGTAGCGTCATTCCATTTGGCTGATATCTTGGTGAAATCTCTCACCGTGTTCGTCACTCACACCACCGAGATTGTCTGGAAAAAATCCAGATGAGAATGGAGGAAATGAATCTCCAGTAACATATTTGTTCCCAAATCTTCAACCAGCAACAAGCTGTTTATAGTTTTCAGCTTTTTTATTCCCTCGGAAGTTTTCTATCACAGTTTTGAAATACTGCCAAGCAGGCGCTTCTCTTTCATGTAAGGTATTGTCGAAACTAGCATCTTTCTTTAGTTCCCAGATTTGGGGCCCCACAAATATTCTCTCTTTTATTTTAGCTTCACTGTTTACAAAGTTTTTTGTGCAAGTGGGATAGTAGGGACCATAAAAATCATTATATTAAGAAGCTATGGCCAAGAAGAAGTAACCGTACTCTTGTTTTAAGAATGTTATTTGTGAGCCTTTCGTTAAATCAGAAAAAATTCTGCTGCCACCTCTTGGTGGCAGCTTAGTGGCGCTGCTCCACTAAATAGGGATTGATGAAATGAACAGCGCCCTTGAGGTGATTTTTCACAAAAACGGCGCTATACAAATTATCCAAATATTAAAAACCAGTTAAAGGTAAATTAATAAACAAATGCTAATACCTTGTAACCCAACGGTGAGGCTTGTGAATATAACTAATGAAATTCCGATGCGTTTTTGAATCCTGAAAACTTTTTAACTATAGAAAATAGTACTCACCGTTTTGTAAAGTTGATTTCTGTCGACTGCACGAAGACCTACCTTTCGAAGATTCCATTTCATGCAGCACTGATATTCCAATTAAAAAGCACTGATATTCGAATTGAAATAGTACACTTCTTGCACTCTTTTACAAACTATATTACAAAAACGCTATGTTACAAAAATTTTATTATTTTTAAAACACTACACTGAAAATAATTTATTAAATGCACAATTTTCGATTTGAATGGAAACACTTGTAAGAAGAAAATAAATCGTCCAACTTTGAGATAGTGAACGTTTATTATGATTGTGAAAAAATATTAATAACTTAAAAAAATAATCCTCAACTTTAAAAAAAAATAACCCGATTTTAGTAAATTTTGTATTTTTTTCAACAGCGCAAATTAGAGGCTAATCGACATTGCGTAAAAACACTGCAATAATTCTTTGATCAACTTTAAACCGAAAGGTTGAACACAGACACAAAAAATTGCGACCGGTGTAAACAGCGACGGGTCGAAAACTAATAGTAATGAAGTATGGCGGATCGGGCTCGCTGCGCGCCGCACTTCACGCAGGTTTCTACAAAACTAATAAGAAAATAGTGAGGGATATCCATATTTTTGAGTTTCAACTTTTTTTTTTTTCGATAAATGGAGAAATCGAAAATGTTAATCCGCATTTAATATATTTATTAAACTTGCGATGGTTTTCGATGATAAAACTAAAATAAAGTTTGATTATTTATTTTTTTGTCTGAAGTTTTGGTCTAATGTTTATTATTAAGGTATCAAAATCTAAGGATAGTTATTGAGGGGAGGGGGGTTGTTAGCGATATTCTGTGAAAAATAAGCTGAAACAGATTTTTGCCCGTCTTTGGCGGTAAAGCGCCGGTTTCTCTCCAAATATTTTAATAAATCGTTTTAACAAGTTTGTGGGACTGGAGAAATTTTTAGTATTCATAGACAATTGCGTAGAAAAATAATTACAAGTAGTACGTCATAGGGATGGTTGATATCGGAAATTGGGTATACCTGTGGTTCCAATTACCGGTGACTGGCGGGGAACCGGTTATGTATCCAGTTCCCACAACTGGTTCCTGGTGCCAGAAAAAAATGAGGGGGGGGGGTCGCTAGCGATATTCTGAGAACGGAAAGAACTGAAAATGTGGAACCGGTTCCTCGTAAAAAGGACCTTTCCACCAAAAAGCAGTTCATGGATATTTTCCATTTGTATTTCTCAAAAAGAGGAACCGGTTCCTCGAAAAATAATATTGATTTTTATTTGCCAAAAAAAGGAACCGATTTCTTGAATAAATAATATCGACGGCTCTAGTGACCGGTTTGGAACCGGTGCTTTTTAAACGGGACAGGAATATCGACCATCTCTAGTAAAACCATAGAAACTATTTCTCAGGCGACGTTTGTTATTTGTCATCGCGAACATTCTGTTTCCATTTAAAGAATTATATTACAATTTATTGAACTGAATATTTTGAAATGTAGCGCTTCACGCTGCTTTTTGAATTACCTTCAAAATTCTCTTCAAAGTGTCCTTCAATCTTCCTTCAGACAACGACTTGTGTTTCCTTGTGCAGTTTGTGCCTAAAACATGCATCGAATTTCCTTCGATGTTTTTTTGCTGATTCAGTCTGTCATTTTTGTGTAATTATTTGTATCTCACCTTTGTTCCGTGAGGTCGGCTGAAGTGTGTGTGCAGAATGGCCGAGGGTAATTCCTGCGAGCACCTGAACAGGCTGGTTGACGTCCTCGCCAATGAACTATGGCAGACGAAAGAGGTAAGAATCCTTCTTGATAGATCTTAACCTTACTTTTACTGACGTAAAATTGTTTATCATTCTTGGAACATCGTTAAATTCAAGGCTTGTTTTTATTCCGTTGTAGAATAACTCCTTTGTCATAACAACAAAGGCTTAAAAACGTCTATTGATTCGTCCAAGAGTCGATGTAATATTGCACTTTGATTAGCTTTGCATATTGATGACTTTATTTGAATTATCTGTCAATAATGGAAATTATGAATTCAAATTTAGTTTTGTTTTTAGTTATTATTTCATATTTCTATATGTATATATGGTTTACAAAATTATTAATGTCATTAAATAGCAATTAACTGTAAACATAAATGCACACTTAATTTGTTGCCCAATCATTGTGAAATTCTGAGTTTTATCAGTTCACCTGTTGATACAAATATTGTTACAGTTTTGTGTCCTTTACTATTATTGGAATCCAAATATTCATAAAGATACAGAAGCTAGTCAGACATTTGTTAGATAGACAAACTCAGTAATTGTTTTTGGGGCTTTCCGCAAGGAAGTAAGGGATATCACAAATAAAAGACAGATAATAAAACTGTTGTATCGAAAATTGAGCTGATAGTTACATGTGAATGATTTGTCCGCTCTTGTGGCTCTTGGGTCAAACTCCAATATATTCTTATTTCAAATGTTAATTGTCTTTATGTGAAATTAGGGACAAAATATTATTTATATTATAATAGAGTAGACAGCTCCATACAAAACATTTGAATCATGTTCCATTCTGCGCTTCCGAAGAAAAGTCCGCGAAGGAAGCTTCGACAAAGATCGCTTGAGTTCGGCCAGGTTCGGTACATACTACTCCGCCAAACCATCGCGCCACGCGCGCTTTGGTCACTCACATGAAAGTTGTATGTAATTTGATGATAATATTGCCAAATAAACTATTCAACAGTTGTTTTGATATACGATAAATACACTTTCCCGTAGAAAGAAATTTCATTGGTTTTTCCACACTTTTCGGTGCTGTTCTTGCAATATCTGAGTATGCAAACTGGCATTTTCTTAAGTTTTCGTGTATCACAGTCTTCAGTCTACTAAAGTAGTGAACCTAGCTGTGGTTAAAGCTGGCTCCAGTTGACCGAAGCCACTTTAAGGGTTTAGTGTCGAATCTAATTATATACATCTAAGGCTACAATTGATTTATTTAGAATTACGACTGCATAATTATAAGTATCTACTCATAAGTTTATGGACAAATTTAGTGTTACTAATTGCTATTTACATCCAGTAGTTAGATTATTGAGTAATTAAACTATAGACCGCTTTTCTTCATTAATGAGCTTCTACTTCATAGTTTCCTTCGCTCTTATCTATATTGTATATTCAATCAAACTTCGGCGAATTTCAAATACAATCTCGAACATTTCCAGCCAGGTGATTTGTTACCCAGTTATCTGGTTGAAGTGTCTTTATAGTATTTAAAATTGATTTCACTCAAATTATCTTTATCTATTGATTTGATAATAGAATATAATAATTTTTCACTAGTTCTTAGCCGTGAAAAATCACAGAATTTAACTTGACCTGCCAAGAAATAATTTTTTATATATTCGTAAAAAGCATTAACTTTGTGGCTTGCCATATTTATAAATAGAACATATATACTTTGTTTTTAACCACTTTTAAAAAAAAAAAAAAAAAAAAAAAAGTGGTTAAAAACAAAGTATATATGTTCTATTTATAAATAAATTTTTTTTTATTCCACCCGTTTTAAATACAAAATATTGTCTGCTAAAATTTATTATAGGTAGGTAGAGATTTGAAAAGGTTTATTTTTTAAATTTGATAATTACAATGAATATCAGTTACAAACTCAAAGTCCACCTGTACGGTTTTGCATACTCACAAATGAAATTATTTATAGTTGACAATAGTTACTATAATATGACGCCTTTCAGGTGATTTTTCACAAATACGACGCTGTACAAATTATCCAAATAGTATTATTATTATTATTTCATAATCGATTTAAAATTTCAGTTTTTTTTTCAACAATCTGAAATGTCAGTTTTTATCATCTCATGTGTGCCATTTGCGGTCGCTGGATCGCCTGCCACTATTTTTCTGAATAACTGGCACGTGTGGAACTGGGTCGAAGAAAATTCCTGTTTTTTGTTTTTAACAATGCAAAACTAAAGTATTTCTCAGTTATGCCTATCAACAAAATATCTCAATACTCCCAAGCATAGCGTTGGCAGTCATTTTTTCGTTTAAATTTTACGATGGTTGACCTGATTCCAAAGAACCCTCATGCCATCGAGAACTGGTTCCAAAAGTTAATGCAATAGGAACCAGCTTCTTTTCGATCTTTGGTAACTGGAACTGCAGCTATAGCTGATTTCCGATATCAACCAACTCTTTTAATTGCAGGTGCCGCTGTGCCTGGACTGCAACCGCCCGGGCCCCAACCTGTGGGTTTGCCTACAGGGGGACTGCCTGCAGATCGGATGCTCGGAGAATGACAACGATCACAACACCTGCCATTTCAAGGTAATACACATTACTCTTCCAATTTCTCGTTGTGGTTATTGAGCGAATTTCATAAGATCGTCATACTGATTGTGTTCGTATCTGACCATCGTTTCTGTTGTAGGAGAAACCTCAACACTGTGTCCACTTGAACTTGACCACCAAGCGGGTGTGGTGCTACCGCTGCAACACGGAGGTGTTCCCCCGGGCAGCCCTGGCCAGCGCGGCCCTACACCAGGAGGTCGTGGCCCACAGTCAGGTAATTATCCCATACCCCCACTCGCCACAAATCGACACCGATGACGACGGTTAATGCAGTCGCCTCTGCGGTGCATTGGGTAGCCATCTTGGACTCTCACTCCCATCATTCATTAGAGTATTAACGCACTGGGCTTACACTCGTTGTGAAGTCAAACTGTTTTTTATTTGATTACGTTTTGCTCCCTTTCAGTAACAAGATTATTGTAGGTTGAAAGGTCCCTGTCTTCTCTGTTCTAGTGATTTAGTGGACATAGCTGTTTTTTTTCCATTTACCTTGGTGATACTTTTATTCTAGAAAAGGGTGCAATGTATATTTTATTTCTATAACACCATATTCTGAGAAACTTCGGTGAGTGGATTTAGTAAGTGAAAGGTGAGTGTTGGATTTCAAAGAGATAATTTGTTAGGTTCTTACCTTCTTGTTTTTCATCCAGTTCCTACCTTATCCAACCATTTCACTATATTCGATTTCCGTATTTAACAACACCGAGTTTGAAAACAAGTGACCATCAAGTAGTATACTTTTTCGTTAAACAGTCCACTATTTTCCAAATTCATCTGAAGCTGAAAACACATTCGATGTTTTATCGCAGCTTCGGATCCAACAGTGAGCCTAACTTTATTTTAATTTATTAAGGTTGTGTGCTTCACTCTTATTACCACGTGTTTGCATAACAGAGAGACGTTTATATGAACTTTATCAACAAACTATTTAAAAAAAAAACCTCGAAGTAAACGTGGAAGACGTTGCATTCATTATATTTTTATTGCATTCTCTATGTTTATAGAATAATAAGGCTTACACACCACTTTTTTAAACTGCAGCACCTTACTTTTCACACTAAATTGAATGTAGTGCTGGAAACACCGACTATTCACGCACTGTATGATGTTGTTAAGATGGATTGCAGAATTAAGTAAACATCCGGTGTGTTAATAACATGAATAAAAATAATTTGAATCTGTTTGTCTATTATTTAACAGGCTGTTTGTTGCATTTGCAGATGGAGGGTGCTCATGGGGGCTCCGCCTCGGGGCTGGAGCGAGGGCTGGAGAGGTTGGGAGGACTAGACCCCGTGGGGGACGAGCAGGACTCCAGTGATGCGGGGGACGAAGAGGAGTGTATCATGGACGGGAAGCCCAGAGGTGGGTCTTGATATCAATTAAAAAAAATAAAAATAGTCATGTACTGTTATTCTTCATAAAAAATGTTGCAAATGAGACATGTACCAGGAATGTCAGAGACTGTTTTCTGGATAAAATACTGGCGATGGTTCCAGAGGGAAGACATCCAGTGGGCCGCCCCAGACAAAGTCGGGGGAAGCAACTCCAGAGGCTGTGCGAGGAGAGGCTGGGCCTGCAATGGACAGAAGCCGCTGAAGTAGCCCAGGAAAGAGACCCCTGGTAGTGCTTTGTCGAATCGGTGGTCCCTGACTTGAATAGGTCAAGAGTAAGAAGAGAATATAAGATTTGTTTCCCAGTCCAGGAGTTCTTACATCGAGAAGTTGCAAATTTTTTTATCAACCAATGAAGGTTGCCATTTTATTTTATTTTTTTAATAGTGAATACAGCACAAGAGTCCCAACTGCTCCCAACCGTCTGGAGTCAGTAAGACCATGGACTCCCGGAGGCTGAAGGCATTCGGGAGGAGAAGGAGATGGGGAAGATGAAGGTTGGGAGTACCTGGCTATTCAGATCTGGTCACCAAACACGGCTAAAGCTATTTCAAGCAACATTTCGATTCTGAGTGGCGGTCTTTTACCAGGGTGATATTATAGTATCTGCCACTCCCGAACTTGCCGTAGATATACTATATATTATTTTGTATGAATTAAATGTAAAATAACGCATACTAATTTAATTGAATTTATTTGCACTTGCGACTTCTGGATTCTTAACCCGTAAGCTGCTCAAATAATGCTGTCATACTACCGCCGCTGTGCTGGATTAATTTACAGAACAATATTTCTATCAAAAATACGTATTTTTACATACTTTTTTCGATGAAACTCCCGTAAGTCGCCTGATTATCGATTATTGATGTTGCTGAGACACAATTCACTTCACATTTTTAAGTTTTTATAGTGTAGCCGGGCGTCTACAAGAAACGACAATGCATGCGATCCGCAGCTTACGGGTTAATCGAGCGTCTTAACCACTCGACCACGGAGGCCGTCAAAGCCACAATGTAAATCTCTAGTCATTATAATATCTATTTGTCTGCACAGGTTTGGTGGGCCTGCAGAACATGGGCAACACCTGCTATATGAACTCGGCGCTGCAGGCCCTCAGCAATACCCCGCCCCTGACGCAGTACTTCCTCTACTGCGGAGCCACGGTGGACTTCCTGGCCGACTCCAAGAAACCGGGACTTAGCCGGTAGGTATATGGTTGTTACTGTTTTATTTTTTTAAATGCATCGGAGCGTAGACTCCCGGTTCCAATAGTCTCTTAACCCTAAAGTTGCTGGAAAAAAAAGGATTTTTTTTTTCAAGTAAAAATGTTCAAATCAAAAAAATAAATGTTTGTTTGGATTCTCTGCGCTGCAGATGATCACATTTTTTTGTCGTACCATAATTTTTCCGACACGGTGTATTTTGGCATCAATAGTGTTTATTTTGGAATTTTTACAGTGCATATCGTCGCTGGAAAGGCAAAAGGGCTTATGTGATTACTTTGATCAAAAATGAGTTAAATATGCAGTTTTAATCAGTCTGCATCAAATGCTTTGGCTCTCGTTTGATTCTGAAGACTTTGGTGGCCTTTCAGCCATCTATAATATATTTACCATTTGGGAGAAGGCTTGACACAAGTTTGGGACTTTTTTGGCTTTTTGTCGCTTGGGGTAACTCGGTACCTGAGTTAACTTTTTTTTCAAAATGCAACCAGGTACTTAAGACTTGAATTTTATTGTAAAACTTTAAAGTGCTCTGGTGTAAACTTCCCAAAATGGCGCTTCAGCCCTTTTGTCTTTCCGGCGGCGATATGATCCAATGTCTACATATAATGAACACCTCTAAATTTCCCGACTAATGCACTAAGATTGGCTGTTTGAATTAAAATGTTCAGTACGAGGTGTTACATCCGGAAACGGCAATAAAACACCGAAATGTGCTTTCCATTTCGAATGAACATTGACGAAATTAAATGGATAAACAACGATATCTACTTGATGGAAATCTTGATTATATTATATGGTAAAATAAGGATTCAAGTCAATTTACTCACCGATGTACTCCCGAGTCGGCTTGCTGCGACGAGTGATGAAATACGAATGTGAGAGCGCTAATGCTCGAGACAGCACGATGTTACGATTGGGAGTTTCTGCCGGTTGAGCGCGGCACTGCTTTTTGTATGGTTGTTCAACCGCAAAATCGAGTGGCAAATTGGCGGGATGGGTAGGAATGGACAATAAGCGAAACAGGTAAAAAACCAACAAGCTGTCAATTCGAAATCCAACACGAGGTATTTAGTGAATTTTATGTATTATTTTTAGTATGTTGTATTAATGTAAAAATTTTTTTTTTTATATTCCAGATCATTCCAAAAGCTTGTGAGGGAGATCTGGAACAAGAAGACGCGGGGCTACGTGGTGCCTAATGGAATTCTGTATGGCATCAGGAATGTAAGTTTGATCTATGTCTAGAGATGGTCGATATTCCTGTCCAGGTTAAAAGGAACCGGTTCCAAGCCTGTCATTGGAACCGTCGATATTATTTCTCCGAGGAACCAGCTATTTTCAGGAACCGGTTCCAAATTTTCGCAAATAAAAATATCCTTTGTCCGTTCTTTTCGTTTTTTTTTGGTGAGGAACCGGTTCCAGTTCTTTTCGTTTTGTAAATTGCCAGCAACCCCCCCCCCCCTGCTATTGATTTAGCGGAAATGTACAATGCGTTACTGATTGAATTATTCTTATGTATCAGGTGCACCCCATGTTCCGAGGGTACCACCAGCACGACACTCAGGAGTTCTTGCGCTGCTTCATGGACCAGCTGCACGAGGAGCTGAAGGAGCCTTTCCGGGAGAACCAGCAGACCTTCATCAGCAGGCAGCCCAAGCAGGGTGAGTGTTTTCCCCATTTCTAACCGTTGTGTCCGTTTTTCATCTACGCCACTCGAGTTATTCAAGTAGGACAGTTGAACTCTGTTCATTCCAAAAGTAATTCCAGAAAACAAAGTGTTTTTTTTCTTTTTCTAGAACATCTTATCTTATAAAGTTAATTTCACGTTGTGAACAAAACAATGTATGAAATAATTCCCGCATAATTGTCATTGGCCACTTGCAGAATTGCAAAATTAAAAAGGTCTACAGTGAAACTCTCTTATAAGGTTTTCAAAAGGAGTGGAAAAAATAAACTTTTTGTCTATTATTTTTAATTTCTGTCTCCAAGAGACCGAAAAGACAAAACTTCTTAACACTTTATACGGTAAACACATTTTTTTAATGTATTGGATTAGAATATCTAATTCTCTGATAGCTTAACCTCTAAGATGACAGGAGTTCTAGGAAAAAAAGATTTGTCGTATTGCTGTTGGCGAATTCCTAGGGAGCATATTAAACATATAAGGGTCATGTATCGTATCACCTCATGAAATTTAGCCCTTATTTTAGGTGGGTACAAACAAAAATAATTGTGTGAAAAAGTGATTCTTTGGGTATTTAAAAGAGTAAAATTCGATTTATCTCATTTTCGTAAATCATTACGTGATAGACACACCCAGTATCACCCTGGTGAAAGATCACCGTTCAGAAAAATCACGCGATCAATAGCAGAGTGGACAAATGTGTCAGGTTCCCACTCAGGCGTCGCGGGTTCAATAGTAAGAGGAATTCAAATATTGTCAGGTTTTTCGTAACCTGGGCATGTACGTCATACTTAAAAAAATGAATAATCGAAAACGCTTCAAATGACACTAGCCGTATTTGGTAACCAGATCTGCATAGCCGGGTACTTTCCAATATTCCTCTTTCCCATCTCCTTCTCGCTCCCTTCAGCCCCACAACATACCCCAATCGGTGACGCCATAGTCATACTGGCTTTGGGATGTTTGAACTCTAGAAGAATTGGGTACACATTTACAGTTCTACTGTATTCCTATAAGTTGATTAAATTATTGTTCTTTACAATGTATATGATAATTTTTTTGTGTCCAGGGTCTCGAAATGGTGACGGATGCAATCAGAATCGACGGCTCTATCGAGGGCCTCAGTCTCCGGCCACATCCCATGAAAACATCTCTTCCAACAAATATTACAGGTAAATTGTCCACCGTTTAAATTGCTATTTTTGCCACAATGCGCCCACTGTAGAGTTTGGCAATCACCTCTGAAAAAAACACTTGAGTCTGCAGAGACGGGCGGTCCATTCCATGTCCTGTCTTAACGAATAGATCGTAGTCTTTAGAGCATAGACGTCGAAACACCAAATGCGCGCCATTTGTACACAGTTGATATTTACCACATGAGAATGGATAGCTTCTACAACTCGTTCTTGTGAACAGCTCGGCTGTGAAATGAATTGCCGACCTCTGTGTTTCCTCCCTCCTACAACATGGTTTTTTTCAAGACCCAGGTTCACTCCTTCCTTTCCCCAAAAAGATCCTCCATACGGCATCCCCAAAGATGACATAGGCCTAGAGAGAAACTGTTTCCCCCAGTGCCTCCTGTGTGGAGTTAATGTAAATAAAAGTTGCTCTATTGAATGTGTAAATTTTTCTGTGGTATACATACTCAGAACTTTATAAATCTGCATGTTTGCCAGACTCACTGAACAGATACTACCTATAAGTGTGATCGATTTTAATAAAAAATTAAAAAATCGTCAATTTACATTAGACCTTTTGGCTTTGGGTTTTGACCGACAGGTGAAATTGACAGATGAAATTGATTTTCTGTTTAAGAAATATATATTTTCGATATTTTAAAATGTTTGATACATTTATCTCTTCAGTGGTCAGACACCATTTTCTTGAATGACGTTTTTGATTTTTTAAAGATTTTTAGGATCTATATTTATTGGTTGATTATTAATGTGACGATGTACGTTCAGGGTCCACTCGCAATCGGAGTGCAGCAGTGGGGTGTCCAGCTTGCTCCCCGGACACCGGTGGTCGGCCAGCTACTGCCTGCTGCCCCAAGACAGCACCAAAGGTAACCAATCAATAAATTTATATTATAAATAATTAAGTAATATTTATAATCCAAAACACAAATATGAAACAGAAAAAAACCAGAAACACAAAAGGATGATGGTCATGACCAAGACTCGAACTCGGACCTATACTCTATCCGGGAGTAACACTCTCCCAATCAAGCCATCAAGACCTCATTAGGATGCAGCATTTTTAAACAATCTCACACTTATATTGGAAAATATCAATATTTGAATTTTCTTCCGAGTTTAAGCTGCCATCTTTTGATGAATGATTTAATTTAATAATTTCCAATATAAGTAGGAGATCGTTTAAAAATGCCGCATTCTAATGAGGTCTTGGTGTCTTAATTGGCAGAGTGTTGCTCCCAGATAGAGTAGAGGTCCGGGTAAGAGTCTCGGTCATGACCATTGTTCTTTTCAGTTTCTGGCTTTTTTCTGTTTGATATTTGTGTTTTAGATTATTAATATTATTTAAATATTTAATAATAAATAAGCATTAATGCTTTTAAGTTAATTCCAATTTTGAAATTAATATTTTACTCAATTTTAATCATTTAATATATGTATTTCATTGAATTCATATTTCAATTGTGTTTTAGATGAGGCCATGCAACCTTTGCAGCAGTCCTCCGGGGAGGGAGAGGGGGAAGGTGAAGAGGAGGAAGAGTCGTACGAGGCGTGCGACAGTGGCGTCAGTGACAGTGCAGAACTCAGCGGGGAGGAAGGATACCAAAGGAAGTTAGTGATGCCCCGGTTTACAAAACCAAATTATATATACATACCTAATTAATAATTTTAAATAAATATGAAAACTAACTCACTGTCACACCATTTACCCTAGGGTAAAATTCGTATATAATATGATTGATGACGTTACAATAAGGGGTAAGACCCTCGCCTATGAATCCAGATGTAGCAGGTTCACCCCGGCGTGCACAAAAACATTTTATTTGATTAATATGTGCCATAACACATTTCATTCATAAAAAATAATATATAGTATATTTGCGGCACGTTCCAGAGTGGTAGATACTCTAAGTATCGCCCCGGTGTAAGACCACCATTTAGAATAGAAAATTTGCTTGAAATGGCTTTAGGCGTCTTTGGTGACCAGATCTGAATAGTCAGGTACTTCCCAACCTTACTCTTCCCCATCTTCCTTCCCCAGTACCTTCAGCCTCACAACATACCCCATTTGGGTATGCCATAGACAGTTGCGAGCAGTTGTGACTTATTAACGGGGTTCTACTCTAATGTGAAACCCTTAGCATTTTCTCGACTGAAGGATTTCTCTTAGCGGAAATTATCGTTTATCGACCACCATTTTTTTCCACACAATTTAAAATCACAGTCACCGCTTGATTGATTAATATCATTTCCTACTTTCAGGTCTTCCGTAGACAAGGGCGACCGCCTGGGCAGCGGGGACGCTTCCGAGTCGGAGGAACCGTGCAACGGCCCCATGGGCGACGAGAGAGATCGCCAACCTGCGCAGGGCGGCTATCGAAGGGCGTCCGTAGACTTTGGCGGACACCTGGGCAACGGAGACGCCTCCGAGTCGGAGGGACCGTGCGACGACCCCGCTGGGAGCGAGCGAGACCGCGTGCCGGCGCAGAGCAGCTATCGCAGCGTCATCTCCGACGTGTTTGACGGCCGCCTCCTATCCTCGGTGCAGTGTCTCACTTGCAACAGGGTGAGAAAACAGCATCATTTCTTCTTATTTCTCCTCTTTTTTTTTAACGATCGACTAACTCACAGGATACGAATAACTTGGAAATATTTGAATTCCTCCTACTACCATCATCATAAGCGAAAAATTCTGCTTGTGTAATTACGGAGGACTAAGGTAGGCAGAGGATTTTTTGACAGCTTCAAAGTGGTAAGACACTCGACTACGAATCGAGAGGTCGCGGGTTGAAACCCGGCGTGCGCAAATAAATTTTATATGTGTCATAACACATTTAATTAATATAAAATAATATATAGTATGTTTGCGGCACGTTCCAGAGTGATTGATACTCTGAGTATCGCCCTGGTGAAAAACCACCATTCAGAATCGAAATGTTGCTTGATTGGCTTTAGCCGTTTGTGATCAGATCTGAATAGCCAGGTACTTCCCAACCTTTTTCTTCCTCTCCTCACTACCTTCAGCCTCACAACATACCCCAATTGGGGATGCCATAGTTCCACTGGTTCTAGACGGTTGGGAGCAGTTGGGACTCTTGTGCGGTATTCACTATGAAAAATTACCTGCGACGCCTGGGTTGAAATCCATAGCTTCGCACCACTCGACCACCTAAGCGTTCCGACATTATTATTGATACGGAGACGGTTTGGTTGCTACACACTGCATGATCTCCCATGTTTTATTTAATTCCCTTGACAGCAGCCCAGTCCTTCTTCTTTTCTTTCGGGGCACGCGCAGCTTTACAACCCCTATGGTCTGCACACCCGTTATCTGGAAGTACTTGTTGTTTTAATTATTATTTTTGCAGATATCAACCCGCGTGGAGACGTTTCAGGACCTCTCTCTGCCCATCCCCTCGCGAGACCACATGGCCGTGCTGCACGGAGGCTCGGGGGGCCCCGCCGGCGGAGGGGGCAGCCCCGGCGAAGGGCGTGGGGGCAGGGGGGCCGCGTGCAGTGACGCTGTCTATTCAGCCACCGCATCGCAGGAGGGCTGGGTCAGTTGAAACTTCATAGTATCCCTGTATGTATTGCGCGTGTGACCTCTTTGCAAAGTTTAAAAGCTCATTGGAGAAGAATTCATGAAGTAAGTGCAACAAGGCCTCGAAAGACAGAGGACCTAAGAGTTTATGTTCTCACAATAACCTAACCTTAAGATCAATTACTTGGTTGGAACCTCAGAGCAATAATATACCAGGAGAGACAGCTTTGCGAAACGTAGTCAGGATTGTTGATTTTTTCCTGACTCGGGCGTGGCTAGGGTTTTCATAGACACACCTTTTTACATCCATTCATAACACATGTCGACGTAATGTTTTGTTTATTTGTATAACCACTTTTTCACAGTGTTGTTATCAACAAAAATATAGGACATAACCTCAAAAACCGTTGAGTTATGTCGCATGACAAAACGTAGTGGGTGGCGGAGTCACCGGAGACGCGAGAGACGGAAAACATACTTACATACCCAAAAGTGGTGCCATATTGTGTGACAACTTGTCTTGTAAATAAATTTTATTTAATCAATATGTTTTATTTCATATAAAATTATTATAGTTTATTTGCGGCACGTTCCAGAGTGGTATATACTATCAGTATCGCCCTGGTGAAAGACCACCCCTCTGAATGGAAACGTTACTTGAAATGGTTATAGCTGTGTTTTGTGATCAGATCTGAATAATTAGGTACTACCTTCAGCCTAGTCCCACTGGCTCCAGACAGTTACTTAAAACAAAAAAAGATATCGCACAAAACTCTCGTTTGGGGTGACATTAGAACCCCCGTTCGGAGATCCAACTGAGATGTTCATTATTCATTTCGGACAGTTTTCTGTCTTTCCGTTTTTTTTACTTATCGCAAAAACGATCGGTAAGTTAGTACGACTCATTGTATGATCTGACCTAACCTAACCTAACTCAGCAGATGTGGTGGCTGCTCTCCTGGTTCCGCTCCTGGTTGTACGGGCCCGCCGTCACCCTCCACGACTGCCTGGCCGCATTCTTCAGCGCGGACGAACTCAAAGGTGACAATATGTACAGGTCGGTCTCCACTTTTCTCATCCTAACCTCACTGTTTTCACAGGGATCGGTTTTATCTCCGATGTTGTCAACGGTAAAGTGGACAACGTATACAGGTCGATCTCTACTGTGCACATAATTCCAAGAAGTGTAATCTATGCTGATTAATAATTCAATACCTTTCGACTCCTAGGCTTCTCAGATGGGCTAATGAAATTGATTATCTGTCCAAGAAAGGATTTCAATATTTGAAAATGTTTAATCAATTTTTTCCAAAGTAAGAAAAAATTGAGTTTACTCCTGGCACACGGACACGTCCACAACACACTTAATAATAATATTACACTTCTCTTGGTTTATCACTTCAGTGCATGTATTTGGCATATCTTTGAACACTTTTTATTGTCAACTTATATTTTACGCAGTAAAATATTAGGCATACAACTTTGCTTCCGCCGTTTTCCTATAGATGGCTTTTTTAAGTAGTGGTTGAAAAAAGAAGGGAATTATCACGATCATTGGGAGTGACTCAACAAGCGATTTCAAAAAGCCTCAAAGCCATGGGAATGATTCAGAAGCAAGGAAATTGGGTGCCGTACTAGTTGAAACCGAGAGATGTTGAACGGCGTCTGTTTGCTTGTGAACAGTTGCTTGAAAGGCAAAGACGGAAGGGATTTCTGCATCGCATTGTGACTGGGGACAAAAAATGTGTTCATTACCATCGTAATCGTAATCCAAGCGCAGAAAATTATGGGGATTTGCCGGCCATGCTTCCACATCGACGACCAAACCGAATATTCACGGCTCCAAGGTCATGTTCTGTATTTGGTGGGACCAGATCGGCGTAGTGTTATTATGAGCTGTTAAAACCGACTGAAACAATCGCAGGCGATCGTTATCGAACGCAATTAATGCAAATGAACCGAGTTTTGAAAGACAAACGGCCGCAATACAACGAGAGACATGTGCTTTTGCAGAATGACAATGCTCGACCCCATGTTGCGAAAGTGGTCAATATATACTTGGAAACGTTAAAATGGGAAGTCCTACCCCACGCGCCGTATTCTCCAGACGTTGCTCCCTCTGACTATCACTTGTTTCGATCAATGGCACACGACCTGGCTGACCAGCACTTCCAGTCTTATGAAGAAGTAAAAAATTGGATCAATTTGTGGATCGCTTCAAAAGATGACCATTTTTTTCAACGCGGGATTCGTACGCTGCCAATCATAAATGTATAACCAGGTTTTTTACAATAAAGCCTCAAATTTCGGAAAAAAATGGCGGAAGCAAAGTTGCCCACCTAAATATTATTATTTATCACAGTTGGTTGTGTTATAAAATATAGCGTCTGTATTTGTCTCTAATTAGTGTTGTGTTCGTTCCGCAGCTGCGAGAAGTGCAACAAGCTCCGCAACGGCGTGAAGTTCTCCAAGGTGCTGGGCCTGCCCGAGGTGCTGTGCGTGCACCTCAAGCGGTTTCGCCACGAGCTCATGTCCAGCACAAAGATCGGGGCCAAGGTGTCCTTCCCGCTCTCGGGGCTAGACATGCGGCCGTACCTTCACAAAGGTAGAATCTCGTACATTGTGTATTATTCTAATCATCGATATATTAACACTCTACATTCTCATTTCCATACATACAAATCAAAGCCAATACGATTCACCTATGAATAATAACATAATACATCTTTCTGCTGAATTCTGCAGCCTCGCTTCGAAAGCCATGCAAGATTCCCTACAAAATAACACAGTACATAAAGTTAACAACGCTCAAATGGGATGGTGTAATTTGTTAATTGGTCAAACCAATAGGAAGCAAGAAAAGTAGCGTCTAAGGTTAATTCAGATTTTTCATTGACAAATATTAAAATTGCTTAGACGGACTTGCATAGCTTGTATCTATTGTCATCCCCTAAAGCCTGGAATAGACTGCCACATGATCTGAGAATAATAAAAGAGTTGACAGAGTTCAGAACCGAAAATCTTTTTTTTTTCACAAAATCGTATCCATAAATAATAGATAACAGAATTGGCCCAATTTACACAGCTAGGCTAACCCGTTAGCATCTAAACTCACCAGTATAAGAATATCTTTTCACGCAATGATCCGCGATCCTCAATACTCGATCTACTGCTAAACAAAAAGTTCGTCAATTTTTTTTCTTTAGGTACATATTTAGATTGGCTTTTAAGTTACGTAAAACACCCTTGAGGTGATATTTCACAAAAATGGAGCTATATATGTACATAAATTATAATTATTATATAAGTTTGTTTTTGTATTTTTATTTAGATGTATGCAAATATTTTTTTCACACATCTAGTAAGAAAAACATTTATACATTTCACAATAATAGAACAAAGCATATAAGGTTCCTATACAGCAAATATTAATTGAAATCTTAGTAATCTTAAGAATCATAGGTTTTTTTTTAACATATTCAGCACAAATCCTACGAAAAGTGCCAAGACTTGAGACTTCTTTTAAGGCATTTGGAACACTATTAAAATGTTTTTGAAGTATTATTATTGTAAAGGTTAAAATCTAGATTGTCATCTTCATTGCTTGATGAGTGTTTTCGCCATTCCAGATTGCACGTCTGGCGTGTCCACCTACGACCTGGTGGCGGTGATCTGCCACGTGGGCACCGCTGGAGGCGGCCACTACACGTGCGTGGCGCGCAACCAGCCCCTCGAACGCTGGTTTGAGTTTGACGACCAGTACGTCACCGGCTGCACGCCCACGCAAGTGGCTGCCTGCGAGGCTTACGTGCTATTTTATAAGTGAGTCTCGTTCTTGTGAGCAGACGTTTGGCTGGCTTTTTAAATATTATTTATAGCATTTTTTTTAATTATTGTCTCTCGTTTGCAGGAAATCCAACCCCCGTATGGCCTCGCTGCGGCAGCAAGCAGTAGAGCTTCTGGAGACCACCCTCGACCTCAATGATATCAAATTTTACATCTCCAAGCAGTGGATCAACAGGTATTGTTTTAATTGCCATAGCTTGTAGTTAGTCTAAAATATGTACTAGAGAAAGACAACTTCACGGCTTCTGGTGAGTTGTTCCGGGCAGCCGCCTGTAGGGTGAAGACTACCCGATGATAGCCAACTTCCGATAGGATGATCAATTAGATGCTTAGGATATGTATAACGGTTGAACGAATGAGAGAAACGTTGAGAATGTATGACGCATAAGTAGATGGATAAAGATGTTGGAAATGTTCAGGATAGCATAATCAAGTGAATCAATTTTATGTTATTTTCTTAAATTATTATTATAATTTTTTTTATGTTATCTCTTTTATTGTTTTCGTTTAACTCATATGTATTATTATTTATATGGCTGACAGAGTATTGCACCCACCGCTCTGTTCCGCTGGAATAAAATGTTATTATTGTTTTTAAATATGTGAGTCAGGTCATATCACTAGTCAATATCAGAAGAGAATTTATGAGACAGTATGAATACAAGGTTAAACAAAGAGAGTTCCCCTGCAGTGAAATGACATGATAGTTTGTTAATCTTATCGATTCGTTTATCAAGTGTTCTAATTAGCCTATTTAATTTGACCTATTATTGAGTCCTTGCCTCATTGCTAAGTATTATTATGACCCCCGCTCCCCACGGTCCTGTGCTCCACGAAGAGTCGCAGACACCTAGTTTTCGAACGCCGGTGATACTTGATCGGTCCGATGCATCGGTGACCTTCCTCTGGTTCAGTTAGCTTTCAATTAGCCATTCTTTCCTTGTCCAGGTTCAACACCTACGCCGAACCGGGCCCTATAGACAACGGGGACTTCCTATGCGAACACGGGGGAGTGTCCCCTGAGCGCTTGCCCCTGGTAGACCGCCTCACCACCGAGATCTCGCAGCCGCTGTGGGAGTATTTCTACCAGAAGTAAGTTATGACTGCCTATTGATATCCTGCCTAAGATATCTACTCTGTAACAAACTTGTCATTAATACAACTCCATCCTTGCACAAGCAACATCTTCCCCTTATTATGATGTTGGTAGGAGTGTCAGGTTATTCGTAACCCTGAAATGTTTGTCTTTCTTTAAAAAATATTTTTAAATCCTAGCTTTGAAAGTGTGGTATTTCAAAACTGTGTTTTGTTTGGGGTCGGTGACCTTTTCCTGAACGGGGACGTTGGTAACTTTGGAATTTGCAGATGTTTATAAACTTGCATTAATACTCATTGTGTGCCCTTTGCTAGCTTTGGAGGCGGCCCCGCCTGCAACTAGCCCCACGCGTGCGCCGTGTGTCGCGCCGCGGCAGAGAAACTGAAGCGAAGACAAAAGAATGAACTGCAGAGGTTCCACAGCTACACCTATTCGGTAAGTAAATTATGCAAGAGTGGTGGTAGGTACTCTCAGTATCGCCCTGGTAAAAGATCGCTATTCAGAATTCAAACGTTGCTTGAAACGGCTTTAGACATTTTTGTGAAGAGATCTGAATATCCAGATACTTTCCAACTTTCCTCTTCCTCATCTTTCACTTTCTTCTGTCTCATCACATACGCCAATGGAAGATGCCATAGTCCCACTGTCTCCAGGCAGTAAGGACTGTGGTTTTCCTACAATTGGCAAGCTTGTGCTATAGTTTCATGAAAATAGTCTTTTTAATATAAATTACTGATTCCTTTTTTTTGTCTCCAGGAGCAGAAAGCCATCTACGCCATTAGCATGAACTGGTTCCGCAGCTGGCAAGCCTTCGCCCACGGCAAGGTGCAGCAGCCCCCGCCACCCATTGACAACTCGTCCATCGTGGTCAAGTCTTCCACTCAGGTAATGCCAAACACGACTGTCCTCATCATCACGGCGCTACATCCCAGGGTGTGAGCTGACCTCCTCAAATGCTCTCCGCTGGCTGCGGTCCCTCGCCATTCGCTTCCAGTCCATCGCAGTCTTTAGAACCCAAAGAATCTTACAATGGGCTCGTGCTCAATTTTCGAGTTCATGGTTAATTTTAAACACGTCTGTATCTCTTGTTTAAACTATTGCATGTTTTCCCGAAGTGTTGAAGACAATACTGCTGACGCAAATTTAAAATCTGACAAAGCAGCGCACATCTTGGATTCGTTGCAGAGCGAAAAAATTGATGACAGACAGGACTGTCGAGAAGACATTGAAATTGCCTACTCGTTTTTCTTATGAGTAAAGCGCCGACGCAATGTGCCCCGCATGACACATAATCTCTCTTGTATTAACCTTATGTAGTTATTTATAGTTCAACATTCTGTGCAAAACTGTTGATAAACTTGAGATATTGTAATTGTTGGATGGAACGAGACGTATAACACCGAGCCCACTGATTTGTGATAAGTACCGACTTCCTTTTTGGGGTCCTCGATTGGGGGTGTTGGGGGTTTTGAGAATGAAAACACTTCATAAATAGAAAGTTAGCGAAGAAATGATTTTGTATGCTATTCATTTTTTCTATTGTATATGTACGAGGTCTGTTCAAAAGAAAAGGTGAATTTTGAATTTTCGCGGGCTGTGTACATTCGATTATCGTTTTTTTTGTTGTTGTTATGTTGGTACACATATGTTTATCATATGTTAGCATTATCAGCCATTTTGGATTAGTGGTTTGTTTTTGACAACTGGAAAGGTTAGTCACGTTTTTGTGTGTTCTTCGATTTTTTACTTTTGAAAAAATGGATCAAAGAATATGTATTAAATTTTGCGTTAAAAATGGAATAAAGTGCTCCAACGCACTTAAAATGTTGACTGGCATTCGGCGAGTCTACTTTGTCTCAAAAAAGTGTTTATTAGTGGTACAAGCGCTTTACAGAAGGCTGAGAAGATGTTAATGACGATGAGCGTCCTGGAGTTGTGGAAAAACAAATCATGGATTTTATTCTTTGATCCATTTTTTTCAAAAGTAAAAAAATCGAAGAACACACAAAAACGTGACTAACCTTTCCAGTTGTCAAAAACAAACCACTAATCCAAAATGGTTGATAATGCTAACATATGATAAACATATGTGTACCAACATAACAAAAAAAAAATAATCGATAATCGAATGTACACAGCCTGCGAAAATTCAAAATTCACCTTTTCTTTTGAACAGGCCATGTATATATAGTATGTATTATCATTGTTATGATTGTTTATTAGTGTGTATGAATGTGGGGTAATGTCGTGGAGAGTGGATTTGATTATTAATAATTTGATGTGTTTCCAGGACAACAACACCTCCCCCCAGGCCGTGCTAAAGGCGGGCTCCGACTACTCCCAGTTGGGCGAGGACTGCTGGCACTTCTTCCACGGGGTCTACGGCGGGGGGCCCGAGGTCAAGCTCAAGTCAGCCCCGCACTACTCCAACACCATCACCTCCAACACCAACACCTCCAACACCATCAGCTACAGCCAGAGCTACAACTCCAACGCGCGCAGCTACAACTCCAACCTGCACAAGTCTCGCAACTACCAGCAGCTCTCGTCCAAACACCAAACCACCGACAGCGAAGACAACAGCAGCGTGGAACATCAAACTGTCAAATCCCTCTCCAACGCCGACCTCTTCTTCGTCAGCAACTTCTACGCAGACGCGGATAAGAACGCTGTCAAAACAACGCAATCGTTGCAAGATGTCTCCACAACGCAACAGTACCCCGCTAACGTCATCGCCAACGAACGTCAAAACTCACATAGAATGAGCATCGAATCCGACAGCGTGACCAGTGTCGACACTAACATTCCGTTGAAGAACAACGTGAACGGAAAGAAGGACGAAAGAAACGATAAACAGAAAAAGAACGCCGATAAGAAGACAGTTTCCCGTCAGAACGGTAAGCCTAAAGGAAGCAAGAGCAGCAGAAAGCGATCGAACCGAGCGTTTGACACTTTAAAGAGTAATTCTAGTTGCGAAGAAATTCCCACGGTCGACGCGTTTATAGCGGACGTCGTACGCAACACGCCGATGGAGGTCGACGAGCGCGTCCCGGATTACTTGACTTACGAAGGGTCCACGGAGACGCAGGCGGAAATAGTTGTCGCAAAGGCCGGGAAACGGGGGAAATCTAGAAATTCTTCGACGGAAATGCAGAGCGTGTGCTCTTCGCTGCAAGCCGTTCTGGTGGACATGAAACCGGCGGAGAACGCCGGCAAATCTTACCCGGACGGATCCCGCAATAGTTTCAACAAACGAACGAGCCGCGAGTGAGATACGGAGAAACCCTTCTCCCGCCGATTGATGAGCAAAGTTCTGGCCGTGGTGAGGTTCCGGTACTTCTCCAAGAAGACTGAAGTGGTTGTGTGATTGTTAAATTTTAAAATTAGAAGTTGTTGACTCGTCGCTATGATTTGACGGCTGTTTCTTTCATTTTAATATCTCTGATGTGTGTTTAAACGAAAGAATGATGGAGTTCTACCATTTTACCCATACTTCAATAATGATCATTATTTCTATAGTACAAGATATAAATACTATGCTTTATTATTTATCTCATTGAATTATCGCGTTAGATTCGATTTGTGGACCTTATTTGCAGATTAGAAGCTAACCGTTTGAAAACAACACAGATTTTCAAATGCTTTAGATAATATTTTCTTGAATCTATTTTCAATGTTTAAAATAGTAGAATATATTTGGCATTTATTGTAGACGCTGATCTTTTTAGATTCAATTGACTGTCTCGTAATCTATATGAAAATAGTCTAGAGTTTGTGAAAGGACTAACCTAACCCTGAACCGAGTGTATGTTCTGTCATATAACGGAGTTTGCTCCGAATTAAATTGCATTTTTTCTAGCGTTCTTTAAAATGTATCGGAAAATATAAAAAACATTGTTAATCTTTAGAAATACACCATGAAAAGTCAATAATGTCTTATATATATTTTTACCTACAATATCTTCTATTTTTCAAACTACGTAAGTGTGTAAATATTCCGTTTTATATTTTTTTATCTTGCATTTAAATTCAATGTGTATTTATAAATCTATTTATCTTTGTACCAACAGTCATATCATGTTAGTTTCTACCGCAGTTACTTATGTCAACTGAAAAAAATTATACATTTGTGCTTTTTTTATTTATGCGAGTTCCGTCATCTGAAGCCGGTGGGACTATGGCCCCCTCGATTTTCCGCATTACGAATGTTGTGACACAAAGGGAGCGGGGAGTGGAAGGAGGAGAGAGAACCTGGCTATTCAGATCTGATAACTTACCACAGTTAAGACATTTCATTTCTGAATATGTACATAGTGTTTTTTTACCGGAGGCTGAACTGACAGCATCTTTCATTAATTCTTTGAGTACTGCTTAACCTTGGTTTTCACTCGAACAGTGTTGCCTTACAATGTAGCTATACCCATCGCCCGATTCTCTCATAACATTATTTTTTCGGTAAATGTCGTAAAGTCACTGAACATGTAATCCTTAGAAGTGTGATCTATACCGATTTGATAGAAAACGGTTGTCACCAATTTACAAAAGACCTTTCCTTACCAGATGATCTCCGTGGCCGAGCAGTTAAGATCCTCAGCTACGAATCCAGAGGTCGCGGTTTTGAAACCCGACATGTGCAAATAATTAAAAAATATATATGCATATATGTCATTTCCCAAATTCAGAATCAAAACGCTGCTTGCTTTGGCTTAAGCCATGTTTAGTGACTAGATCTGAATAGTCGGGTACTTCCTCTTTCCCATTTCCACTCCTTTCACCCTCACAACATATTGCGATTGGGGATGCCACAGTCCTGATGGTTCCAAGCAGTCGGAACTCTCGTAAAGTATTCACATTACAAAAAAATATATATCTCTGACTGTTCTTTTTTGCTCACGTGTAGGTAGATGCAGCTTTTGAAAAACCAAAAATATTACTTAAATATCCCTCTGTAATATAAACCCCCGTTAGAAATGTAAAATAAAATAATTGTGACATTATGTATCCTTTGAATTGCACAGTAAGTTAAAAACTATTTTCAAATTTTTATGAAATGCACTTTTTAAAATTAAGATGTAAATATTTTTTTAAAAGTCAGTTTGTGAATTCCTTTCTAAATTTCAATGAAATAATATGTTTCTTGCTGTTGTGCCCTTCGTAAAGATTTTTTTTACTTTTCAGGAGCGAATATGGACTTTTTTTCTTCACAGTTTTGTCAAAACATAATTACTCGCAAATTTTTTTTTATAGGTCGTGCAATCAGAGTTGACCCAAATAACACAAATTGACCTGAGTGCGTGCACTAGTCTACAGCAGTCACACGTTCATGCATGCGATTGTCCCGAGTGGCGGCCGGTCAGAGCGGTGGAGAGAGCGTGCTGCTCACGTTCAGCGTGGCGTTCGCGTGCAAGTTCGAGCCGATTTGTGTAGTACACACGCGTGATGTCGTTTGAAGAAATAATATCGAAAATACGATCTAAGCCGGAAATATGTATGTCTAGGCGATAATGTGGAGAGAGTTAGAAATGAATTTTCTTTCAAATACATATCGATAATATTGCATGACGCCACGATGGCACTTTCAATTATGACCGCCTTCCACAAATGCTGTCTGTTAGCCGAGTCTAGGCAGTGAATGCTCAATGGTCACACGCCCCCAGAACGCTTTATCACTCGGCCCTCTGCCTTAGGATCGTGTGTATTGGGGCATATGTATACACTTCCGACAGTGATATCCTTGCGAAACATCCTTTTGTCTTTCTTACTCATACTTATTGTTTATAGCGAAAAAGAGACAACAGTAAGTGTATGCATTGTTCGATTTTGAAGTTTTACTGGGTTTTCTTTTTATTATATTACAAATTAACTTTTTTTCAATTTCACTGGAATTTCTTTTTCTGAATTCAAATAACAAGTTTGCTGTATGCAAGCAATGCATCTGTGCGAGTGCTGTGTTTGTTTCAACTCTGGCTTTTATACTTATAACTCCGTTATATGTCTTCGTCAAAATACCTACCTAAAAACTTAAAAAATAAATAATTAACGACTTTGTTTTAAAAAAAGTTATAAATAATGAAATAAATACACGTTGCATTATTAATATTAAAATTACACTTTTCAGGTTTCTTAGTTCACTCCGGTAAAGTAACAAAAGTAAACTTTACGCAACGTTTGTAAAATTACGTAACGAAGGTAACTTTACGCAACGATGGGCACTTGGGTGAGATATGTTATTATTGCTGTAGAATTGAGTGCCTCGGTATGAAAACTGTCAACTTCAGAATGATTTAATGTTCAATTTGAATATGATAACTTTGTATTGGACGTTATATGAACTTGACGGGTTTTTACACCGACACCTTCAATCGTCCGTTTAAACATTTAACTAATGATATTTTAAGCTTCAGTACTTCTAATTTATGAAAAAACAATACCTATAATTTAAAAATATTGCGTGGAATAAATATTATAAATAGGTTAATGAAAATTCCATTTAATATTATTTTTTTATGTTGTAGTCGTTACATCTATACTCAATTTCCCTCTAAAGAACAACCCCGGCACAAGTGTACTAAACTTGTGATCTGTTCCAATGTTCTAGAGCACTGTGCTCTAAGCGCCGATTGTGCCAAGTGTATTCATTTAATGATTAATTGAAAGGTGTAACTTAGTGTTTTGAAAGCAATCGTCGTTTTTTTATTCCTGTATAATACAAAGAAGCTTGTCACCTACGGATAAAATATCCACTGGATAGAGCACGTTAGGAACGGAGGGAACGCTGTCCTTGTTCTACGGGTATTTCAATGGAAGATGCTCCGAGGAACTTGCGTCATTGATCCTGGCATCCCGATTCCACCACTGTGCATAGTTGAGAAAACGCGCGTCCAACATTTGTACACAGTTGTCTTTCTATACATGAGAGCGGGTTGTTTTTATGACTCGTTCTTATCTTCAACAGCTTATTTGCCGGCCTCTGTGTTTCCTCCCTCCTTCAACATGGGCCTCTTCAAGACCCAGGTTCGCTCCTTCCTTTCCTCAAAAATACTCCACACAGCCCTGAGGGAAATTAGTTTCCTCAAGTCATGCCACACGGCCCTGCATAATTCCACTTGAAGTTGGATATTGTGATGATAATTTCGGCCACCTTAGACTAGCTTCTTTTACCCTTGTTTATTTTTCTATCTCGCTAGGCACCTACCTAAAATGGCTGTTGTGTGGTGGCCGTTTTCGTCGCAATGCTCTCGGTGGGAGTCCATGTTTGCGCTGCGGACGTTAACACTGAAAGTTAACGCGTTAAAACACAAACATCCGCGTAAATATACAGTAAGGTGCTCTATTCAATTGTCTTTTATCCATGTTATTTCCGCACCCTGTTTGAATAAATAATCATAATTATTTTTTTTACGAATGGTACTATATACTCAAATCAATTTTTATAAGGATCTCATGATGATGTGTGACTTTTAACACTGCCCTTATTTTTCTAAACTAAAATATTTTTAATCCTCTGGTGTCACTGTTCTTTATTCTGGTGGCTTATTTATTTTTATCAATGTTCTCTGTGGAGCCATATTTGCAAGGTCCGTCAAATTTAATAATCAAAGTCACAACATCCGGACCCGACAGCGCCCATATGTTTGATAAAAAAAAATTGTGTTAATATATTTTAGAAATGTATTAATGGATTCGCCGCAGCGATGCTATATTTTTATAAGTGGCCTCGTTGCCAATTTCTTATCTAAGTCTTTCCTGGCTAAAGTATTCAAAACTTCACAATACACTCAGCAAATTCTAAATTCCTTTTGTGCAATTATTTCTTTCCCAAGCAAGAATCTGTGATATTTGTTAACTTTTGCCTAATAGCAAAACATATGATTCAATAATTTTATTTTTTAGCTTCATAATTTACTTTTTAACTATTCATTCCTAGCATTTAACAGAAATACAACCTTAGAGAAGTGATCAATTTAAAACCAATTTTAAAGGAAACCCATGTCGCCAATTGTATAATTATATATGTATATTAATATATATATATAAATACAATTATATAAGACCTTTCAACTCCTAGGTCCCAGATAAGCCGATAAAATGGATAATCTATTCGAGAAAGAATTTTTTAAATTTGAAAATGTTTGATCAATTTCACCCGTAGTAAGGAAAAATTAACCTCGCTTCGTCCACACCAGACTCTTCAGTGATTTCAAGAGTTTTAAATCAGTGATTCTTAAATATTTTCATAGTACGGGTTCTACGAACTGGAAAAAATTACTTAACCTCCCAAATATTTTAATTAAGTCTCTGCATTCCATCACCGCTTTATACGATAAACAAAAAACCCGCGTCGATTTTACGCAAACGGTGGACATTTGAAATGTGCGATGTAACTATTTTCGCTGTAGGACAATTCCCAAATGTTCAAAAAATCTTATCACCGTATGTTTATTGCCGCCATCAAATGGCATTTGGGGATGAATAATGCGGTGATGGTTTGCCGTAAACGATACACTTCAATGTTCGTGTAAACATCAGAACTGTCAAGTGTCGATCTTTAGAGTTGCTCTACTGACGGGAGAATAGTACTCAAAAAAAAAAAAACTCACCAAAATATTGTTTTCACCAAATGAGAAATCTAAAAATCACACAAGATTTTAACTTTGCATTTCATGCTTCTAGCTTACAGCATTTTGTTAAATCATTTATCAAAAACTACATCATAAACAAAAGGGTGGCTTATCTATGGACTGTTTTGTAACAAATACCTTTAATTTTGTTAAAGTACTCTCTACGAAATCTATCACTTGGATACAGGTGTGAATTATTTTGTTATATTTGTTTGCGTTGTATAACTTTCGTCACATTCGATGAACACAATCATTGTACAGCGTCGTTTTGAATTTCTGACATTTGAACGGTCTCCGTTAAATGCCGATTCCGCGACTCCGCGAAACGCGGCGGCTGGTCAAACGATCCACCTTAAAATTTTGTTTAAAGTTGACGGAGACTGAACAAAATTTAAAACGGTGTTAGCTGTCGATTTGATGTGACGGGATTTCAACACCCGGGGCTGATTCTATCATCTTCATCTTGTCGTATTCAGGTCAGGGACCCATCGCTTGGTTTCCGTCCTGAGCTGTGTCAGCGGCTTGTGTCCATAGCAGGCCCAGGCTCTCCTCGGACAGCCTCTCGAGTTGCTTTCCCCATTGCCGATGTCTATGAAAGACAAATTTTATGCAGCTTCTGTGAAATAACTTGATTGATTGTTTTCTCTGCAATGCTTTTTTTTTCCTTCCCTTCAATAACTTTCCACTAACATCGAAAGACATTATACCTGATAGTTGCTGCCCTGATTTATTTTCTGAATGTTACCAAATAAAATTTATCCGGATAAATCGAAACGTGGTTACCGCAAATTAGTAATAGGATATATTTTAAATTGAAATATTATTAAGTATTGCGACAAGGTTGCAAATTTCTTTTAACGAATCGAAAATGTTTGCCATATTATATTATGTACAATAAGGTGAAGGCGCCGAATTAATTTTCACTGATTCGATTTAATTTTTAGTTATTTACCTACTTTAATTTAGTCCAATTCAATTTCAAATTTGTTATATTTTGCCAGTATTTTAAAAGCTTGTGAATTATTTTTTTTGTTCGATTCTTTGTTTATTTTAAATATGTTTGTTTAGTTTATTTGAATATTATTGAACTGTTAATAATTCGAATGATTTGTTTTGTTTTAGTAAATAAATTATTGTTGAATCGTTTTTATTTATTTTTAAGGCAATTTTATCACATCTCATTTGAATGGTGTTTAGTTTTTGTTTATGTTTAAAGTCCATAAAAATATGGTTTGAATCAGTTAATCAAATGCATTTTCGATAGCAGTTTCTTTGTAAACCAATTGTTCAACCGATTATTGTAAATTTTTCATGTATTTTGTGTGCATAAAAATAAAATAGCCAAATGTTTAATGATTTCTTTGCAGAAACCATTTTTAATTCGGTTAAAAAACGTTTTTTACACTTTTTTTAAACCCTTGAAACCCATGCAACAGTTTATTGTGAGCCATTTTCAATTTTTTATTTGTGATTGGTTTGGGGCAAATGCTTACTTCATTAATATTTTCATGTCAATTGTTTTATACAACAACAAAAAAACTCACTTTTTTGACAGTGAAGATTTCCATCTATAAATAATTTAGCAATGAAGATTTCCATCAATAAAGAATTTAGCAATGAAGATTTCCATCAATAAGGAATTTAGCAACGAAGATTTCCATCAATAAAGAATTTAACAATGAAGATTTCCATCAATAAAGAATTTAGCAATGAAGATTTCCATCAATAAGGAATTTAGAAATGAAGATTTCCTTCAATAAAGAATTTAGCAATGAAGATTTCCATCAATAAGGAATTTAGCAACGAAGATTTCCATCAATAAAGAATTTAACAATGAAGATTTCCATCAATAAAGAATTTAGCAATGAAGATTTCCATCAATAAGGAATTTAGAAATGAAGATTTCCATCAATAAAGAATTTAGCAATGAAGATTTCCATCAATAAGGAATTTAGCAACGAAGATTTCCATCAATAAAGAATTTAACAATGAAGATTTCCATCAATAAAGAATTTAGCAATGAAGATTTCCATCAATAAGGAATTTAGAAATGAAGATTTCCTTCAATAAAGAATTTAGCAAATAAAATTTCCATCAATAAAGAATTTAGCAATGAAGATTTCCATCAATAAAGAATTTAGCAATGAAGGTTTCCATCAATAAAGAATTTAGCAATAAAGGATTTTCCAATGAATATTTCTCCCAATAAAGGATTCGACAGTGAAGATTTATCTCAAAGAATTCGGCAATTAAGGGTTGCCTCAATAAATAATTTGCATTGAAGATTTCTCCCAAGAAAGGATTTGGCAATGAAAGTTTCCTCCATTAAGAATTTGACAATACAGGTGTCCACTCTTCATTCAGGATTTGACAGTGAAGTTTTCTTTCCATGAAGGATTTTGGTAATAAAGGATTTGGCAATGAAGGTTTTCCTTCATCAAGGATGTGACAGTGAAGGTTTCGCGGTATGAAATAAAACAATAAATGCATTACATTCAAATATATTATAATAGATTTGTAGTTTTCCCTTACTATATTCATAATTTTTCGCATTAATTTTCATCTTAACAAATATATCTCCGTAATATATTAAAATCTCTTCAGCGTTTTACAAATTTAGTACATAATAATTTTTCTTCCAAATATAATATCATAAACTCTTTTTGTAATGGATAAAGCACAAATTTCCCACTTCCCTTCAAAACATAACACACATATCACACTTTCAACTCAGAAATGCAAGAACCAAGGCTACATTGACACAAACAATATTATCAAAAGTAAAGAAATTAGAATATCAAACAAGTTTTAACTAAAAATGTTCAAATTTCTTCAATCGGTGATACTGTTAATTGTTTTTGTTTATTTTTGTACAAATTTATCAGTAAAATAATTTGAGGCTCCATTTAACAGCTTTTAAGTATTTCTAAAAGCTAATGAAAATTTACCATAACTTTTCTCATCGTTCTTTGGTTGACTGAATTCTCCCATTTTGTTAAATATTTTTTTAATGATGCTATCTATAATTAAAAATAGAGAAACCGGAGAAAATATTATTTTGCTTGAAAAAAAAATGCATTGGTATTTGTAAGATATCTTTGAAATATCTATTTTCACATAAATCTCAACACTTTTTAACGGCAGTGGAACAACATTTTATAAATGAAAAAAAACAGCATTTTACAAATCACCCAGGCAACGAAAATCATTTATAAAACCTACTTAGAATATTTACAAAATAATATTTGATCTCTATTAACTATACACTGAAATTCGGTAACAAGGCATATATTCCTAAAAATAAGGACACACTTTTACAATCCATTGAAGTTTTTCTATTTAGCTTTCATCCAAAGAATTTGAGACACGGAGTATGAAAGGTTTTTTTTTCCTTCTGATGTCATTATCAGCAAGTTGGTTTTTAATTGTTTTATAAATCTGAGTTAAACATATTTAAGGGCAGAAAAGCAAATCAATTTGAAAAGAATAAAGCCGTTTATAATAAGCAACTTATCTTATGTTGTAGTTTGTACGCCAGTTAACAGATGGCTCTTTATTGAATTGTACTAATTTTTTTATGTTATTAGAGTTATGGAAATTAAACATCTCTCGCATACGGTTGGCGCTCAAAAGATAACTCGGACAAAGGTTAGTAAGTATATAGTTTTCACACATTAATTTAAGGAATCAGAATCTACTAATCTTGATTAATTATTTAAATAATTCAAACTGTGGCAAAATGACAGATAATATATTATTATGTATTTATTCAACTTCTCTCTCTCTTTTCCCAAGTATTATATCCACTCCTCAATTCAATATACACTTTTGTATATTATTATTATATTCAATATCTTATAACTACTAAATTCGAAATTATTACAAAAATACCAAATATCGAGTCGTTAAAATTACTTTGTAGTCGTATTCCTAGTAGCAACGAACGCTGCTTCTTAAATATACATTACTTTCATATTTCCTAAGGTGAAGTATTATTATACAAGGACAGTCACATCTTAAATCAGTATTTCCCAAATGTTGACACATTCGGCAACACTATCCAAAAACTACTGGTTTTATTTATATTTTAGCTGAGTTTCTCTACGTAATGTTGTTTAATTACTTAATGTAGACGTTAAGCTGAATTTTTTTTATTGTGCTGAGTTACTATAATGTTAAATTATAGAAAATATTGTTGACTTTATATGCTTTGTATACACAATAGTGGATATTTAGAGAAACTCAGCAAAAATTGTAGGAATAGCTGATTACTACGCTTTCTATTAAATATGGCAGCGATTTATCTTCTTCTGACGCAAACGGTATAAACGTCTAGGGATTTTGTGTTTAATTTACAATCAATACTATTTAAAGTTAATAATAAATACATCACATTTTGTTTTGTTTGTTTTTACACCTAGATTCCAAAATATTTAAAGTTTTATGAGATCGAAAAATTATCAAATTATTTTACTCCCCGCGGATCATTTGGTACATTTTATTAAATTCTATTTATTAAATCATGGAAATTCAAATATGTATGTAAACAAACAAAAAAATTCTGTTGGATTTTAATTTTACCAACTCATTTTTCTAACATCAACCACATTAAGTTTGGAAGTAAAAAACTGTTACATATATCTAGTTTTAGTTTAAAATTACAAATCTACTTTGAAATTGAAAGTTGTTAAAACTATTGCATGTTATTTAAACTAAAAGATGATGTAGTATTAAGGGTCAGGCCTATAAAAAATCACTTATACAATATTATTTCTACAAAAATCATTATGTAAAAAAAACTTATAACCGATTTTAAAATTAAATTCATACTCGTAGTATGTAGCACATTACAAATATTCAATACGGAATGTTGACTGCATATTATGTTTTTACAGTTTGTGACTTAAAACTACAGTTGTACTCTCAAACACTTAATTTTATACGCAGAATGTAGACACACGTTTAACGCACTGCATCAAATCAAATCTTCTCGCATTTTCACAAAACAGATTCCAAACAATTAACAGTTTTATTTACAATCAAAATCTGATTAAAAGTCTTAAAAATGCACTTTTCAAACATCTTTCGATAACTTTAGCAAAATATTCCACTTCAATGCTTATAGCTCTGATGTAACCTCTCCCTCTTCCTCATAAAAAACGTATGTTTCTGAAAGAAAGGTTGTAAGGAAATCTCTCAGCGGCATGATCTTAATTAATTTGAGTTCGGCATACTGCTGATAGCTCCATTGCAGCATCTCTCTCTGTCTCATAAATGACACATGTATCAGAAAAGGGATGTTCCTTTAAGCTTGGTTAATTAGCGGACTTCAATATTTCACAGACGTGTTATTGATGAATCAAATTAGTAGGCAAACTTTTTTTTTTTTTCAATGTCATTTAACCGTTATTTAGTCTCAGAGTGCAATTCTATCGGAGTACATAGACTGCTAAACGCTTTATAACGCCAATCTGTCGCAGCAAACTTTGATGTGTCACGTAAAAGACGATGACATTGGAAACATCGCGAAACAAGGAACGTCCACTAGAGGAACCTTTCGTCATACAAACAAATTCATTTATGATACATTATTCTTTAGCATTTAGGTTTTTTTGAGCTGAGACTAAAAAGGCTATACTCCGTCAATCGACAAACTTCGATATTTCTTCTGCCTCGTGTAATTCGTGCGTAAAATTATCAGACCGGACTTCATTTCCTTCTTTTTCGTTTAAATATACCCGACGCAACTGCGTTTGAGAGATTTTCATGGCTGCTGCAGGAGGAGCGCCTCGAGTTCGTCCGCAGATCTGAGCAGAAAGGCGGCTGACTCCCGGTAGCCGGTGATGAGCTGCCGCACGGCGGCCATCTCCGCCGTGTTGAGCTTGTGCGCGAGCAGCGACGGCTTGGCGACCGAGTGGGAGAGGGGCAGGGGGAGGGGCAGGGCGGGCGCTGACGAGAGTCCCAGGGCGGAGGCGGCCGTGACGGAGGAGAGAGAGGAGGGGAAGGCCGAGGACAGGACGGAGGTGTTCTTCATGGATAGGTCTGTGGGGCCTGAAAATATAAAATAATTCAAATAAGTACTTAAAACGGACTGGTTTAAAAATTCTGATATCGTGCATGTTATATTACGAATAACCTGGCGATATCTGAATTCCTTTTTTTTATAGTCAATACCGTACAAGAGTCCCACCTGCTCCCAACCGTCTGGAGTCAGTGAGACTATGGCATCCCCAATTGGGGTATATTGTGAGGCTGAAGGTAGTGGAGAGGGGAAGGAGATGCTAAACACGGCTAAAGCCATTACAAGCAACGTTTCGATTCTGAATGGTGGTCTTTCACCAGGCCGATACTAAGAGTATCTACCACTCTGGAACGTGCCGCAAATATACTATATATTATTCTATATGAATTAAATGTGTTATGACACATATTAATTAAATAAAAGTTATTGGCACACGCCGGGTTTGAACCCACGACCTTTGGATTCGTAGTCGAGCGTCTTACCACTTGACCATGGAGGCCGTCTACTACCATCATTATAAGCAGAAAATGTTGCTTGTGTAATGATGGAGGGGTTGTGGTCTATGACTATGGATCTAGCAGAGGATTGAACCTTTGACGTCTGAGTGGTAACCCGACGCTTTGTACCTCTTGACCAACTCACCGGTTGGTTAACTAATTGACTTTGATAAATGTATGTCAATTGATTTTTCTACTGAGAATACGGAAATGTTACAAAAAGTATTAAAACCCTTGATGAACTTCGTAAACCTTCTGGTGTCCAGCTTTGGTCATAGGCCTCCCTCAAATTATTCCAGATTTTCCGATTCATTGGCAGCTCTCATGTATCTGAAGTCTGCAGTTCTCATCAAATCATTAGTACATCTCATCTATGGGCGACCAATGCTTCTCTTTCTTAATGAAGGATGATGCTATCTGATGATACTGTGATTCCCAGCAAAGTTCCACTCGAGATCGAAGTTTATGTATTAACCCTTTACAGCATACTGTTCCATATTTGGAACACAAGAATGTTGTCTGTATATGTATTTGAGAATGTTATCAACACAATAATGTTATCTGTATATGTATTCATTACCCTTGAGGTGATTTTCCCACAAAAACGGCGCTATAAAAGTTATCCATTTATTATTATTATTATTTATTTTCAGCTAATTCCTTACTGTGAGCCCTCCATTATCATAAATCGAACAGTGCTGCCAGTTACGATCTTTTAAGTAACTACAGTCGCGTCAGTAAGTTGTCATTTCGGCCATTTCGTGAACGAGCGCGGTTGTGATTGTTCAGTGTGTGAATTATTTTGTAATATTTTAGAAATAATAATAAATATTAAGATATGATTTTTTTTCTACTCTCTGGTGTGGTTGGTATACCTTTCATGCATAGTGTGACAAATTTGGGAATATTGTATTTATTCGCCATATTGCATGTAGTGCCTAAACAAACATAAAAAGCATTTGTGTTTGTATTGGTATTCTCACCGTTGCCCGTGAGCGCTACACCCAAGCCGCCAAAATTCAGCCCCTGTCCCTGGTGCGCCATGGCGGAGAACAGCGCGTTCTGGTACGCCTGCACCGCCGCGCTGGTGGCCGAGGTGGCGCTGGTGGCGGAGGGCCCGTGCAGGCCCCCCAGAGAGAGCCCCAGGGGGCCTCCCCCGCCCCCTCCTCCCACCGCCCCCAGTGAGGGGGCGAAGTCCGCAACCAGGGAGGCGGGCGGAGTGGAGGTGCGCGAACTGGAATCAAACATGTTAACATTAATGACGTGGCCAAATCAAAGATGTGCCACAACTGGGCCGATTAGCAAATTCCTTGCAGTGTGATCAATATTGATTTGAAAGGAAACGGTTATCGCTAATTTACGTAAGACTTTTCGACTCCTAGGCCTCAGACTGGCCAACGAAATTGATTATCTCTTGTGAAAATGATCAGGGATTACATATATCGAAGAAAACGAACAGTGGCCAAAACAAAATTAAATAGTATGCCTTCCCAGTGACGTGTTTCTGACATTATCAGGTATCAGTTAAGATAGAACTGTAAATTACCTAATCGAATAAATGGCTATATTTTTACTTTCCACCTATCCCAGACGAAAAAGATATGTTAATAAGTAACTGAATCGCAAATACGCCCCACTGTTGAATTTGGCTCGGCAGTCATCTCTGGTCTGTCTGTTTGATAGATTCCCTTATATTAACAAACGGATTACAATTTTCGGAGCGCATACATCAGGTGGGAATGTTATCCTTGTTCTACCGGTATTTTAATGGAAGATGCTCCGAAGAACTTGTCATTGATTCCTCTAGCACAGGTGCACAGCCGGGAACATATCAATCAACACTAACGGACAAATGCACCGTGTTTTATGCGTGAAACATGGTGTATTTCAAAAATAAAATATGTTTTACTCGGTTTACATATTTTTTAAATATGTACGTATTATGTATGTATAACGAAGAACTTGCTTTATATCATTTTGGTTGCTCAAAAATTGACATTGGCATTTGCTGAAGGAATATTAATAGTTTTTATTCTTGCTTTATTTCTGATTAACACTGGCATAATCTTTTAACATTTCTATATGAACCAAATTACTGATCCACCCCTCAAGGATTGACCACAAAAAACTGGTCCAAAACCTCAAGAAAGTGAAGAAGTGAAAAAAGGCATAATAATCCAGAGATTGTTCAAGCGATAGTCTGTTGTGTTTGTGTATCATCATTACCTCTGCCTGCCCTGTTGGAGCCCAAACGATTGAGGGAAGTTAGTTCTGAAGAGGGGCAGAGCGGGAGATGATGCAGGACTAGAAATAACACGAGAACTTCCTTTATTATAATACTCAACAAAAATGATATCGGATGATACGGGGATACATGGATTAATTTGCTACATCGCCAAATGGCAACCAACTTGGATTTAATTTCTCAAACATAAATAATTAGTAGTCTCTGACCTACGCTGGAAAATGGATCGTAGATAAATAAAATGAACCATGAACTCCAAAATCTAATTGAACATGCGCCTGTCGTAATATTATCGAGATATTAGAAGAGTCAAAAGAGAATTGGAGCAGGATGGGAAGGACTAAGGACTAGAGGCGAAAGGTGAGGGATCGCAGCCAGTGAAGATCATTTGTGGAGTAGGCCAAATCCCACCCTGAGGCGTAAACTAATATTTCGTTTTAAAGTATTTCTTGTCTTTTGATTGTCATCAGTGTTGATAAAAAAAAATCCTGGACCTACCAAGAAGGTTCAACGTGACTATTTTTCTTTTGTCGCGACAGACGTGCCAAATATCATAAATTATTTCCGCCCAGGGCTAGTGAACTTAAAAGAGCTGAGAAGGGGGAAGGAGATATGATAGACGAAGATTAGGAGATGCTGGCTATCCAGATCTGTCCAGTATTTTGTAAGCAGATGATTGAAAACCCGAGAAAATATAATAAAATCGAGGAAGCTAAAGAATAATTTACGAATCACTATTAATATCACAGTGTCATCGGATGACGTCTGCTTAGGAAAGAGATACAGAGGTCGCCCAGAAAAAGATGGGCTTACGATTTAAAGAAAACTACAGGCTTTCGGATGGGTGAAAGCCGCCAAGAATCGGGAAAAAAGGCTCATAAAGAAAAACAATTTATTTGATTTGCCAGTGGAAAGGCAAGACGAGAATTGAATCAAATAGAGTTGACCAGATGCCAGAAAAGAGAAACATTAGACCGATTATAATCATTGTTTTTACCTGGCACTCTTGCTGCCCCCGTCCTTGATGTTATTGTTGGTGCTGTGGCAGCCCCCGTTGTGCAGAGCCCCCAGCAGGGAGGTGGGCCCCGAGGGGGCGGAGGTCTCCTGCCCCTTGCCGCCCCCAAACACCCCCAGCAGGCCTCCGTGGGGGGCGCTCGGCGCTGTGGTGTCCATTGACTGCAAGACCACAACTCAAATAAGTAAAAGAGGAAAATCGAAAAGTATCTGGCTACATTATTACACGGGTAATGAGTGTAATATATCAAGCAACTTTGGACATGGGATGTTTGTTTGATTAGGAGATGAGGGGACTCACCAAGGATGCGTTGGTGGTAGGCATGGGCTGGCTGACGGGCTCCAGGCCTAGCCGCATCCTCTTGGCGTTGTGGCTCTCGTTCTCGCACGCCTGCGCCAGAATCTGCTCGGCTTGCACGGACGTCAGGTGCGCGAGGGTCGGCCGAATCTGCGATGCAAATAATCATCCATTCAACTTATTTATTTACAACAGTAAAAATACTTCTGAAGAAGTTTGAGGACGGTGCGTTCTTGGAATTTTCTTCTTCTTCGTATGGTGGAGGCGAGATGATGAAGGTGAATTAGTAGGAGGTCAAAGTGAGATGCTGAGGTGGATCAGTTCAGCCAGTCACGGAATCACTTGATTCAACACAAATGTGCTTCCGGAAAACTTATTTGAACATTCACGCATAGCACATATCATCATCATGTTTGATTTATTTGTATAACCACTGCAAGTATTTTAACCAACACAAATATAGGAAATAACTTCAAAATTCGTTGACGTAAGTTATGCGACTCGATGATGTGAAGTTAGCGCGGACGTAGAACATCCTTACATACTTAGAAGTGCTGCGATATTATGTGACGACTTTTCTTGTCTCTTTCTCTCTCATGGTATATGACGTGAAAACCCGGAGAAAGTGATTTATCGCAAATTTGTATAGGTTGGGTAAAAATATAAGCTATACCTCCTTATATTGTTACTACAAGATCAGACTAATATATATATATATTTTTTAAATTTATTTATTAACTTTTTGTTTCTTACATTATTTTTTTTACATTAACTACCTCACTAGGTCATAAGAACCTGTTCTGAGGTAAGTGACAGTGAGTCCAAGTAGAATAATTTTTTTAAAATGATGATATTTGTTACACAATGTTCTAGTTTGTCATGGTGAAGAATTTAAAGTGCTATTTTAGGAGGTCTTCAATTTCCTTGCGGTCCTTACTCATTAGCCATTTAGTAATGTTTTGATTAAAGGAATACATATTGGTGACGGCTACAGTCTGTGGTAATATTGAAAGAGAAGTGTTAGTACGCACCGTGGCATCCCAGGCGGGCGTGTTCGTCCCGGCGCTGGCGTTCCCGTCGCGCACCTTCTTGTTGCGGCGGCAGCTCTTGAGGTAGGTGCGGATGCGCTTGCGAGCGCGCTCCGCAAACTCTGGGAACTGGCGGGTGCACGAGTCGATGATGGCCTGGATCTTCTCCTTGGGCTGCTTGCTGATGGGCACCATGCGGTCCAGATTCTCATCCACGAAAAGCCGCACGAACATCTGCAATTTTATTTATTTATTATGCAAACAATATAGAGAATTTTTAAGCGTATTATTAGTTGATGCAATTTTGTATGTTTTATTATCATACACGTTATATTATATCGCTGTGCTAGTTTGATACTATAACAAGTAAAAAAAACTGACTTATGGGTGTCTTTTGATTCCTTATGTTATAACTATAAGGAATCAGAAAACTTGACTTGTTATAGTTTTGAACTAGCACAGCGATATATTGACTGCGCTTAGGTCAAAGGCGTTATTCCACATTTGTTTTACAAGCAAACTTAGGTCTAGTGGTTTGAACCACTGTGATATTTTACACCGTCGCAAATCGATGATTAGCGCCATAATGAATTGTTTATCGTTACCACTTCAAATAATCGACCCCGTTAACTACAGATTCTTGGTCCGATCCACCATTTGATCAAATTATGATCAGGTGTCAAGCATAACAGCATGACTGTTAAGTTTTCATTTCCTTGCAAGAAAAATGTGAAATGATGTCTTTCGCCTCAACACAGTCGATATATATATTACTCCCGGGGAAGACGTGGCACGACCAAGTGAATAAAATACTTCAGTCTAGTCATGTTAAGAGTCAGAATAACAGAAGAGTATATATGAGACGACGGTAGCTGAGTGGACAAACGCGTCGGATTCCCACCCGGGCATCGTGGGTTCAATTCCTCTGCTGGCTAAGTCCTCCACCATTACACAAGCAACATTTTTCGCTTATTATGATGTTATGATGGCAGTAGGAGTTTTTCAAATATTGTGAGGTTATTCGTAACCCCGGAATGTTTGTCTTACTTAAATAAGAAAAGATTGTGACAAACTTTTTTTTATATCAGTGTGGAGCATCTGTTCAGTGTAAGCATCAAAATCTCAGAGCAATAATATACCAGGAGGGACAGCTTGTGTAGTCAGGATTGTTGATTTTTTCCTGACTCAGGCGTGGATAGGGCTAGGGCTAAGGTATTTATACATCCATTCATAGCACATGTCGATAACCACTTTTTCACAGTATTGTTGTCAAAAAAAATATAGGATATAACCTCAAAAACTGTTATGTCGCATAACAAAACGTAGTGGGCGGAGTCGCCGGAGACGCGGGAGACAGAAAACATGCTTACATACCTAAAAGTGGTCCGATAATTTGTGACAACTTGTCTTGCCTCTTTCTCTCTCACGGTTTACAACGCGAAAACCCGGAGAAGTCCTCCATCATTAAACAAGCAACATTTTCCGCTTCTTATGATGGCAGTAGGAGTTTTTCAAATATTTTCAGGTCATTCTTAACCCGGGAATGTTTGTCACTCTTTTAAATAAAATGTGAATGAAGCAAGGAGCTTGTGTCAAGATGGAGTTGTGTTGCAGTCCATCCTCTCTGCCTACCGCTTTTGGAAACGGATTAAAGTTTGATGATATTGCTGAGTATTCGTATGTATTTTGCACCCTTATTACCTATTATGAAGAAATACAACTCACATTGAAGGCTTTTAGCCTCTCAGGATCGTGATGCTGGGGGTCCAGTCTGTCATCGCTCTCGTCATCGGAAGCCAGGGTATCCTCGTCTTCCTTCCCGTTCCCCGCCGAGGAGGAGGTCTCGTCGTGGACTCCTCCCGGACCCTCGGAACCGGCGCCCAATAGCACTGGACTCTGAAAACCAAAATCATATGCCAACTTATAGATGGGTGTCGAAAATAATTGTAAAAAGACTAGATAATGTCTTATTAACACTCCTGTTCCGAGGGGGGGTTCTGATGTCACCCCGAACTACTGAAATTACTGAAATATTATGAATTATAAATTATCTAAGATTATGTCAAGAAAACGCTGATCTAATGGGGTAACTACGTACCCCTCTTCGGATCGTACGTTCGATTTTTACTTTCAGGTACGGAAAGAATAAGTAAAAATCTGTCTTAATCAGCGAAAATTCACTAATTGTGACCTCTGGTATCATGAAATTTGCAGTATTTTCTGTATGGAATTTATAGTTCTACACATGTATTTTCAGCACTTAGTGTCATTTCCATGACATTTTAATTTTCCATTAGGACTAGCATCTCCAATTGTTTAAGGAGATGGGGAAGAGGAAGATTGAGAAGTACCTGACTATTCAGATCTAGTCACAAAACACGGCTTTTGCCATTTCAAAGCAACGTTTCGATTCTGAATGATGGTGTTTCATCAGGTCGATGCTTTGTGTTGATTAAAATGTGAAATAACACATATTTATTAAATAAAATTTATTTGCGCACGCCGGGATTTGAACCCGCGACTTTTGGATTCGTAGTCGAGCGTCTCAATCACTCGACCACGGAGGGCTGTCAAATTAGTCTGTTTTGAGAATGTTTTTTTTCCATAAACAGAGTTTAGATTAGGCTATAAGTTGGACTTGGTTTTTTACGAAATTTATTCGATTGATTTTCAATGATTCCCTCTCGGTGAACATAGTGTAGGTTAGGTTGGTATACGATGTTGGATTAGGTTAGGTTAGGTTAGGTTAAATCCACTTCCTCACGACCCGACCTTCCAACTCACCGGCTGGTCGCGCCTCCTGGCACCCCCCGCGCCCCCTGCGCCCCCCGCCCCCGCCAGGCCCAGCGCCGAGTGGTAGGAGGCCCACAGCTCCGCCATGTTGGTGTCCCCCACCCCGCCGCCCCCTCCCCCTCCATCCGTGTCTCCGTTCCTGGCTGCAATAACAAGTTCACACATTAGTCTAATATTAAATCCCTTGGCACAAGTGCGTACATTAAAGAAAGGGGACAAAATAGACCTGTCAGAAGTTATCCCTCGTAGAAGTGTCTAGACGTAACTTCATTGAGTCAGAAGTTATACATCGTGGAAGGGTCCAGACGTAGCTTCATTGAGAACGAAGTTATACATCGTGGAAGGGTCCAGACGTGGCTTCATTGAGAACGAAGTTATACCTCGTGGAAGTATCCAGACGTAGCTTCATCGGGTCAGAAGTTATACTTCGTGAAAATGTCCAGACGTAGCTTCATTGAGAACGAAGTTATACCTCGTGGAAGTATCCAGACGTAGCTTCATCGGTTCAGAAGTTATACTTCGTGAAAATGTCCAGACGTAGCTTCATTGAGAACGAAGTTATACCTCGTAGAAGTGTCTTTAATGATTAACGGACGCTTAGATGGTTTGGGCATGTAGAGCGAATGTACGAAGACTGGATTGTGAAAAGAATATACGACGCCAAAGTGAATGGAAGAAGAAGTCGGGGACGCCCGAGTAAGACACGGCACGATCAAGTGAATCAAATACTTGAGTCGGGCCATGTGAAGAGTCAGAATAACAGAAGAGTGTGTATGGGACGATGCATGAATGTGAATGAAGCGAGGAGTGTGTGCCAAGACAGAGCTGTAAGGCGGTCCGTCCTCTCTGCCTACCCCTGCAGAGAAACGGCGTGATGGTTAGTTAGTTAAATAATTATCTATCACTAAATTACATAACATATTGACCTAGAACCATACATTTTTTATCGGAGCTAGCCAAATTATGTCATCTTCAAAAAAGGGAACAATTGAGATAATATTGGAAATACCTGGCTATTCAATTCTGCGAACCAAACATAGACAAAGCCATTCCAAACAATGTTTCAATTCTGAATAATAATAATTGAACTTTGAAAATAAATATTTTATTTTATTTATGTTCTATAATATGATATAAATCAAAGTCAAGTCAGCGACGATGCGGCAGTAAAAAATCCTCGTCACCATTAATATTGGCTTCGCATATTTTAATAAAATTAATAATTTTGTCTCGCTGCCTATCTGCCTATTTGTGCCTGACGATCGCGAATTATTATTTACTAGAAACCACGGGATGGAGCTTGACTTGAAGATGTTAGTTGCTTTAATCCACACATTTCAAATATATATATATATATATATACATAGGCTAGGCAGGTACTTTATTAGGTAGGTTGCCTACCGCCTGGAGCCAGTGGGACTATGGCATCCCCAACTAGGGTATGTTGTGAGGCTGAAGGTATTGGGGAGGGGAAGGATATGAGGAAGAGGAAGGTTGGGAAGTATCTGGCTATTCAAATCTAGTCACCAAACACGGCTAAAGCCATTTCAAGCAACGCGTCAATTCTGAATGGTGGTCTTTCACCAGGGCGATACTTGGAGTATCTACCGGTCTGGAACGTGCAGCAAATATAATACAGCTAACTTACTAACCATCACGCCGTTTCCACGCAGGGGTAGGCAGAGGGGACGGACTGCCATACAACTCTATCTTGGGATAAAATTCTTGCTTCATTCACATTTATACAGCGTCTCATACATACTCTTCTGTTATTCTGACTCTTCACATGGCCCGAATCAAGTAATTGATTCACTTAATCTTGCCATGTATTCCTCGGGCGTCTACGACTTGTTCTTCCATTCACTTTCGCGTCATATATTCTTTTCAAACTCTTTTCTTCGTTCATTCGCTCTATATGCCCAAACCATCTAATCGTCCCTCTATTGATCCTATTCATTACGCTTACATGAACCTTATTATGTTATATGAATTAAATGTGTTATGACACGTAATAATTTAATAAAAAATATTTGCGCACGCCGGGTTCGAACCCGCGGCCTCCGTCAGGTAGGTATTCTAAAAGATCATTATTCTAATTTGAAAAGTTCACACTCGTACGTATGTAGTACGTACTCACAAAGGACATTATTTGCAGTATATTTAAAAAAAAAAAAAACTAATTAAACTTTTCCAAAAGACATTCCACACCAAGAAACACCGATAAATATTCCATGAAATACCAGGAGTCTATAACATTCGAGGAGTAAATTGAAGTAAAAAGTTGCTCTTAGAAGTGCGTAGTTCGTATTGAATTGTGTTAACAAGACAGGCTAGCTAAGTCGAGTGAGACGCTGACATTTACCTCCCTCCAAAGCAGCTGCATACGACATGAATACCGACTTTATTAAGCCGAGTACAAGTCAGGAAGTTGAACGTGAAATGAAGCCTCATATCGAAATATATAATCTTGATATGCAACCACGCAGTTATTAATTCCCGGATATTAACTTTGACCTTTACATAACCAAGGGTGCAAGAAAGTCCAGTCAAAATTCGAATCCTCATTTTTAAGATTATCTTTAAATTTAAATAAACTTAGAAAAAGAAGATTGTGTTGTGACCTTGGAGTAAGAATATATATGGAGAGAGCGTTAAATATTTTTACCCAACCTATACAAATTTGCGATAAATCACCTTCTCCGGGTTTTTACGTCGTACACGATGAGAAAGAAAGAGACAACACAATTTCACAAATTATCACACCGCTTTAAAGTATTGTAAGAATGTTTTTCGTGTCCCGCGTCTCCGTTGACTCCGCCCACCCGTTTTAATATGAGACATAAATGGACATAACTCAACGGTTTTTTAGGTTATATGCTATATTTTTGTTTATAACAATACTGTGAAATCGAATCAACAAAATCATTATGTCGACATGTGCTATGAATGGATGTATTAATACCCTAGTCCTAGCTATGCCCAGGTCTAACCAATTCCGGCAAAACTCATCAAAATTGACTACAGCAGCGCTCCCTTTCGTATATTTTTGCTCTGAGTTTTTAAAGGTAGCTTTGAAGCCGCTTTAGCCAGCATTTCTAGCACGTAGACTTAAGAGTCAGGACTTAAGAATGACGCTGAACGCCACTTTGTAGCATTCTAATACATGCAATATTACAAATGATTTATCTGCAAATTTTCTATGGGTAGTAAGAAAAATGTCTGAGGTTTCCAGTGAACACATTTTTTTAAACTGTGATTTTTTAAATTCTATGAAAAACATACTGAAATATCAGTAAATGGTGCAGTTTTTACCAGCAAAGGCATTTTTGAACGTTTTACCTAAAATTCCAGAATGCATTTCATAAAGAATTTAAAAGATTACTGTTTAAGACTTGTATTCCCTGGAAACGTTAGACACTTTTATAGCTACCCGTGTAGAATTGACAGATAAGAATTTGTAGTTTTGCTTGTGCTAGAAAATCAAAAAGTGTGTATTTTTGGGAGCTGACCAAGTAAAATAATGTGTTGTGCGACAACATTGAAATTTTTAAAATACCAAACGATTCAATTCACCCATCGACCAAGGGATTTAATTTATTTTTTTATTTGTTTTATTTACACCCTTTAAAGTCTTTTACACAAATATTTACATTCAATGCACCATGCATGGAATGCACCGTATTGGTACAAAACGTCACCATTTGCAATGCGAGAATTTTGCGTTCTACTGCGGAGAGACGGCGTCATGTTTGCAGAGTGGTGATGGTTAATGATCCGATTGTGAAATTTATTTTTAATTACAGTCCTTGCAAAGAATAGACCGTGGCGAGGGGCGCTAAAGGTCACCAGTTCGCCCCCGCCTGAGGGCCGGGTGCAGACGCGATACGCCGCTGACGTGTTATGCATTATTTACTACACGCTACTGCACTGGACTCATCGCCATTCGTTTCAGCGAGGTTAGGCAGAGATAGAAGGCCCTTTTTCCCAACACTGATCTATCCAAAATCAGCCGAAGTCGATGGCTTCGCCCGAACACCACGCGGCTTGCGTTCGGGCAGTTCCTAACTGTCAAATAAATAATCAACGGTCAAAACGGCAAGAATGTAAGAAAATTGTGACTTCAATAATATATTTGGGCCTTTCCATTACTGTTCAACGATTTCTTGATAGTTGTTTGCACTTGTCTAGCTGATGTCAATCGGATGCCTATGTTTCTATTAGTACTGTATCAAAATATATCTAGCTGTTAGAAATAACAGCTAGATGCCGCCAACGTCTAACGCTATTGACGAAAATTTGCGCTAACAGTTAGATATTATTACTAAAAATATTAGTACCTACATACGAATATTCTTCGACGCTATTATTATTGTATTAGCGTTAGCGCCAAGTAAACAAAAAGGTGTAAGAGTTTATGAATCGTAAGCGACATTATGTGTATCTTTTTATACTTTCTTACTAAACGTTTTTGTGGAATATCCTATCCGAAACGCGCGATACGTAGCTCCAAGAGTCAAGCGAATAAAATAATGGCTAGGTAAAATAATGACGGCACCTAAAATGTAACTGTTATGTATAATTCTCCGAATGTCACCAAAATATCTAACAGCTAGATATATTATAACGACGCCTCGTATTGTCATGTACCTATTATTTTAGTCTTTAAAAAGGTGTAAAGAGTTTGTGCGTCGTCAACAATATTATACGTAGTTTGGAATAATCTTTTGGTTATACTTCTTCTTACTAGACATCTCTGTGAACTTTCCTATCCGAAACGGCCGATACGTAGCGCCTAGAATCAAGCGACGAAAATAATGACAAGTCAAATATATCTAACAGCTAGTTATATTATAACGACGCATCACATTGTCATGTACCTATTATTTTATTCTTTAAAAAGGTGTAAAGAGTGTGTGCGCCGTGCACAATATTATACGTAGTTTGGAATAATCTTTTGGATATATTCTTCTTACTAAACATATTTTGTGGACTTTCCTATCCGAAACGGCCGATACGTAGCGCCTAGAATCAAGCGACGAAAATAATGACAAGTCAAATATATCTAACAGCTGGTTATATTATAACGACGCATCACATTGTCATGTACCTATTATTTTAGTCTTTAAAAGGGTGTAGAGTGTGTGCGCCGTGCACAATATTATACGTAGTTTGGAATAATCTTTTGGTTATATTTCTTCTTACTAAACATATTTGTGGACTTTCTTATCCGAAACGGCCGATACGTAGCGCCTAGAATCAAGTGACGAAAATAATGATAAGTACAACATATATAACAGCTAGATATATTATAACGACAATGTCTTTTCATCCGAGCTGTTATTTTTCAACAAGGGATTATTATTATTAAAACCAATAGGCCTGCGTTATTCATTATTTTTTGCTAGTTAGTTTTATGTCAATCTCCTACTCGTTTAGTTTGGCGCGTTTTACTCGTCGCGTGCATTCGATGTGTTTTTTGTGAATTGAAGAATACGATTAATGGTGTAGTTGTCTAATGTTTATATTTTGTTTCACGGCCAAAGTGCAAATAGCAAATAAATTAAGTTTTAGTAGACAATACGACGCAATATATTATTTTACTTTTTTCTATTGCATTTGCATTATTAGCTCATATAATTCAACGTCTAAACTTAATAATAATAATAAATGGATACATTTTATAGCACCGTTTTCGTGGGAAAATCACCTCAAGGACGCTTTGTGTACTTATATGTAATTTATAAAATATAGTATATTGGTAGTTTACCAAAAATAGTCAACGTCATGTTATTTTCAACGGTTATATTTAACAATCGCCAACGATAACGGCGTTGGCGTTTTTCGAATTATATTTAACGCCCAGTAAAGGGTCCGCCAAATAACTTTTTTTGAAAATGCTATAAAAAAACTGAATATTTTTCTCAAATTTCTTTTTTTATTTATAAGTACAATCCTTCCGGTTAATAATGGAAAATAATTTCATTCAAATGGCTGCCTCGGCTGTGGCCATGCAGTAGCCTACACGATCGGTCCAATTTTTAAGCACATTATCGATTGTGTGCAGCTGTATTTCACCAATGGCTTCACGAATATTGTCCTTTAAAGCGTCAATTGTCTCTGGCTTGTCGGCGTAACATTTATCTTTGAGGCACCCCACAAATAATAGTTGGCAATTGTCAAAATCGCAGCTCCGAGGTGGCCAAACGACATCAGCTCTGCGGCTGATAATGCGATCTTCAAAAACAGGGCGCAAAAATCAGTTACTTGGCGGGGCCCTAACCCCGCCCTGTTGAAACCAAATGTTGCCAATACCCTCCTCTTAAATTTTTTTGGGGCAAAAAATTGTTCAACCGGGCCCGTAACGCCCCATTTGTCGGCACCTCATTTTCGAAAAAATGGAATTATGTTTGGCCCAAAATCCCCCAAAACGTGACTCTTTTTGGGGTGTCCGGGTTTTTAATGTATGCGTGCGGGTTTTTTCCCCAAAACAAATTTTTTGTTTCAACCCCCAAGTCAAAAGGCTTATAAAAAATGTTTTTGGCAAAAAACCCTCTTCTGTAATCGATCGGGGCCCTCAGCGGGAAAAGTGGTGGTGTTTGCTTCAACCCCGAACCAATTGGGCTTTTGGGCTTCTTTATGAAAAAGTTCAATGTTTCGAAAAATTTTGGGAAAAGGGTTGATGGGGTTACGCACCCCTTTTTGCCACAGCCCTATTCTCGGTGGGACTTTTTTCTTTTCCCCTTTGGTTTTTCGATGAGGGGTGCCAGTTTTTTTCCACTTTTTTTACAAGATAACGAACAAGGGCAGGTGCTTTCTTCTTCCAAAAAAATAAATTTCACCAAAATTTTGCAACATTACCATGTTTTTTAAAAAATGTGAATATTTCCCCCGGGTTTTTCGCGTTACCAAAACCAAAATTCCTCCCGGGAAAAAAACTTTTCTAAAAAAGACGACGGTTCCCTTAAAATGGGGACTAGTTGAAAAAAAAAATTACGGACCCTTTTAGTTTTTTATTAATATTTTTTTTTTTTTTATTTTAAAATTTTTAAAGTATTCCCTTTGCTGTATTAAACTGTTTTTCAAGCTTGAAAAAAGCACTTTCCAAAATAAAAATTTTGTTTTTTTTCGTTCAAAAAAACTAAAATTATTTTATTTTATTTGGGAGACCAACAGTTTAATAAAACTAGGTAGAATATTACATTGGGTAGTATGAATATGAAATTTATGGGGGTTTCCAC